>BQNB010071712.1:0-32676 GCA_026074375.1 Tanacetum coccineum
ATATGAGTGGTTGTAGTATTGACCAAAAAGTGAAATACACTACTAGTTCATTTGTGGGTAAGGCTTTAATGTGGTGGAACTCTCAGATTCGCACGCTTTGCCGGGAAGTTGCTGTTAGTATGTCATGGAATGACTTTAAGTTTATGATGATACAAGAGTTTTGTCCTAGTCATGAGATGCAAAAGTTAGAATCTGAGTTGTGGAATCATGCCATGGTCGGGGCTGGCCATGCTGCGTATACTGATAGGTTTCATGAGTTGGCGAGGTTAGTTCCTCATTTGGTAACTCCTGAGATTAGGATGATTAAGAGATATGTGTATGGCCTTGCTCCACAGATCCGTAGGATGGTGGCAGCAATGGAGCCAAAGTCTATACAAAAGGCGGTGCAGATTTCTGGTGCACTGATCGATGAGGCTGTTAGGAATGGATCAATTAAGAAGGTTGAGAAAAGAGGAAATGTAGGGAACCTAGCAAGGATAGGAGTGGAAGGGATGATAATAAGAGGACTAGGACTGTGAATGCTTTTGCTACTACTGTGAAGCCTGTAAGAAGAGAGAATACGGGTACTTGGCCCAAGTGTACCACCTGCAACTCCTACCATGCACCCGATGGACCTTGTCACACATGCTTCAACTATAATCGCCTGGGTCATTTGGCGATGGATTGTAGAGGTGTGCCGAGGAATGTGAATCATGTCAATGCTAGAAACCTAACTGTTAGGGCATGTTATGAGTGTGGTAGTACCGACCATGTCCGGCCAGCTTGTCCTAAATTAAATAGGGCACGAGGCCCGGAAGAAAATCGTCCAAATCAAGTTGCTGCTAATAACAGGGGTCAGGGTCATGGAAACCAAGGGAACCAGGCTAGGGGTAGGGCATTCATGTTAGGAGTAGAGGAAGCTCGCCAGGATCCGAACATTGTGACGGGTACGTTTACTTTGAACAATCATTTTGCCACTACCTTATTTGACTCTGGTGCCGACTATAGTTTTGTTTCTACTACCTTCATACCTCTGTTAGGCTTAGAGCCCAGCGAATTAGGTTTCAATTATGAGATTGAGATAGCTAGCGGGCAGCTAGTAGAGATTGATAAGGTTATTAAGGGTTGCAAACTGGAAATCGAAGGTCATGTATTTGACATCGACTTGATACTTTTTGGACATGGGAGTTTTGATGTGATTATAGGTATGGATTGGTTGTCTAATTATAAAGCTAAAATAACTTGCCATGAGAAGGTAGTGAGGATACCACTATCGGATGGCAAGGTGCTTAGAGTAGTAGAAGAGAGACCGGATGAGAAAGCGAAATTATTGATGAGTGCTAAGGATAGTGATAAGAAACAAGAAGAAATTGTTGTGGTTAGAGATTTTCCTGAGGTATTCCCGGATGATCTATCTGGATTACCGCCTATTCGGAAAATTGAGTTTTGGATTGAGTTAATCCCTGGAGCAACGTCGGTAGCAAAGTCTCCATATCGTTTGGCACCTTCTGGAATGGAGGAGTTGTCTGGACAACTCAAGGAACTCTAAGATAAAGGTTTCATTCTACCAAGTTTGTCGCCTTGGAGAGCGCCGGTATTGTTTGTTAAAAAAGGATGGTTCTGTTAGGATGTGCATTGATTATAAAGAATTGAACAAGTTGACTATTAAGAATCGTTATCCACTTCCTAGAATTGATGATCTATTTGATCAACTGCAAGGGTCGCAGTTTTTCTTGAAGATAGATCTTAGGTCTGGATACCATCAGCTGAGAGTGCATGAGGATGACATTCCAAAGACTGCGTTTAGAACTCGTTATGGACATTTCAAGTTCACTATAATGCCCTTTGGTCTGACTAAGGTTATATATGCGCAAGTAATGTTTTCAATAGCGAGTCGGATCTGCTTTATCAATCGGGACACATCTCTGATTTTAAAACTTTATTTATTTAATACGTTTTTATTCTAATATATTAACCTAGGTGGCAAAAAAAAAAAATATAAGAATTGATTTTTAGATTATCGAGGGCGAACAAAAGTTAGAAATTAATATTGTGTTTGTTTTTTCAATTCAATATTCCACCCCCCCCCAAATACTTAAGTTGAGCATTTATGGTAATTTGAAAGATAACTTCAAAGGATGACTAGTGGGGAAATAAATATAAGATGAAATGAAACTTTCCAGGGCTCTTAAGTGCTCATTTTAATTATGAAAGAAACGGCGCTAATACGGATAGCCTAGCTTGTGTATTCTAACTCAGTAATATTGATTCAATATATAATCCCCCAACTGACTAAGCTATCAAACACCAATCCAATGCTCCACTTATTTATTTAATATGCAAACCATAAACTACAAAAAATCGTATACAATAAAAAGGGCTACTTTCTGTAGAGCCCACAGTTTAATTAGGCATGCAACAAGCCTTTTATACCCTCGGTGTCCCAAGGGGTCGATTTTAGTCTCGATGAGGGTTCAGCGAACACAACCACAAAGTTCAAATTTTTTTTATTTATATTTTATATATTATTATTTTTGAAATTTTTTATTTCTTCACAATTTGACAAAAATCTAAGCACGCATAAATTCTTTTTTGATTTTTAGTTTTTTTCTTATCATTGTGTTTTGGTTTAAAGCACAATTACATTTTGAAAAACACATATTAATTATTTAAGGTTAAGAAAAACTTTTACAATTCTAAGATAAATTCTTAAAACAATATTTTTGGTTTTTCAATTTTTAGACAAATCTAACATAAAATATTATAGATATCGCAGAAATTTTTTATTCGTTTTTCTTTTTACTGTATCTTATCTATTTATATTTATATATTTTTTAACGGAAGTGCGTCGCACTTAAAAGTAAAATGCGGCGTATTATAAACCTTATTTTTTATAATTTTTCTAAATATACAAAAAATACGAGCGGGGCAAAAAATTTGATACAAGTAAGCCGCACCAATTCAAATGTGCGGCGGTTTTATCATGACAGAAAATATATTTTTAGATTTTTTATTTTTTACTTATTATTTAATATCATAAATACAAACATAGGCAAACTCAAAATAGACAAACACAAACACAAACAAACCAACTAAACAAAAGGAAATACGAAACTCTTTTTTTTTTAATTTTTTTTAGTTGTGACAACCAAAAAATTACGCAAGACAAAAAACCAAACAAAGCAAGAATTGCAACAAAAAATAAAAAAATTACAAATATAACACGTTGATAAAACCATAGAAAAGAATTGTATTTGATTAATTATTTTTTATACTAAACTATATTTTTTTATATTTCCAGGAGCAATGTGAGGCACGCAAAATTTATTGTACGACATTACTTACTGCAATTCGAGTTTTTATTTTTCACAGATGAAATGTCAAGAAACATAAAAAAATTAACAAAACAATGTTTATTATATAACACCAGGAAACATCGTTAGAAAAACTTAATAAGCAAAAGCAATTTAGAAATAAAATCTTTTTGGTTTTTTTTTTAATGACAATATATATCCTCAACAAAATTACAAGGAATATAATCATATAAAACAAAATTTCAAATGATCACGTACCTGAGACTAGAAATTTGGGGGTTTTGTTTTGGTTTAGGTTTTGATTTTAACTCAGATTCTGTGTGTGAATTTTTTTGCAGAAAGTGCGTCGTACTTGGTGTAACTGCGGCGTACTTTCTAGGGAAAAATGAATTTTGGGTTCTGTTTGCCAGAAAATGGTACGACGAGTTTATAAAATTTGATTTTAATCAGTCACGAGATGACAAGTCACAGACCAAGTTACGGTGGTTTTTCTTGGTGTAACACCGGTGCAAATTGGGCCATAAAACTGCAAAATAAAAACGGGAACATGCGGCATGTACGGTGCCGTACTTTCTGCACAACAGACAATTTTTAAAGATTAAAAAGAGATTTAAACACTCGAAGCATCACAAGACTTAGCAAAACAATCTGCAAACAACTAATCCAAATGCCCAGGTAACGCGCGCCACTAAATTACTTGATGTGTGCTTTTCAAGCTTTTTTCAAAGTTATAATACAGAAATACTATTTTTACTAAAAACACAACACTCTGGCAAGTATACTCTTTTGTGTATAGTAAAGTTTAAGGTAAGTCTAGGTAGTTCCACGGGATTTGTAGCTAATTCAAGATTTGCTTTCATCAAGTAACAAAGCTTATTGTTGTCCTGATAAATATCCAAAACTGTGTATAAATCAAGCTATTGAACAGACATGCATTTTACATAACATAATGGATAGATTTAGAGCAAGTCTTTTTATAAACAAAATCTCATACAAAGTTCATACTATGATGGGTAATCATAATAAACCAAGTCATATTTAACTTAATATCAATAGGTACTCCTTTCGGCTTTACTAGTATATCATCACGAGTGCATTATGACATGGTTTATATCATAATATGCATTAAATATGAATTCCTTCCAAACCCGTCGGTCATTCACATAAGGAAGGGTCTTAAACATTCAGACTACTTGGTTGGTTTTTCAATTCCACACACATTTATCACAAGTTATTGATATTGACATGTTATTAGACAAATCGGTCAAAATACGTCAGATAATTAAACCCTTTCGGCAGATTTCAATTGCACAATGATATTCCAAAGCTATAAACAATTATCCATGCTAAGATTGCATCAAATTCATAAACATGTATATTCATAGGTCATAGCAAAATCATCCAAATATTATTCGTGTTTCACATATGAGAACAAAGTAAACAATAACACAATATCTTACACTACAAAACCCCACCTAAACCTAATAGTTCCATGATCAACCAACAACCAAATGCTACTGAGATAACCCAAAATATACTAAGTAACTTTTGGAAATCCGTAATATATCACCAAATGAAGTGTTTGGTAACAAGGTTTATGGTGATGATCTTAAGAGAATTTGGTGTGAATCCTCTAAGAATCAAAGTGGAAAGTGTTTAGATTCTAGAAATGGATGGTATGTGGTCTTGATATGGTGTTAGAACTGGGAAATTTATCGATATGTTGGTGGTTTATGGTGGTTACATGGTGGTGAGTGGCGGATTAAAGGGGTGTTTGGATCATTGGATCCAAGGATCCTCACCACTCCTTCCTCTTCTCCAATGGCTCTAATGAATGTGTGTGTGTAAGATATAAGATTGTATGAGAGATACATGAAATGGGAGATCCAAGGAGGGTATTTATAGGCTGTTCGGGGGTCAAAGTGCACCCCACTTTTTATTTTGTGCGCCGCACTTCGGGTGTTAATGTTGTCTTTATTTAATTGCCTTTAATTTTTCCACCGAATCAAAAGTGTGCCGCACTTTTGGTAAAACCGTCAAACTTTGGGGCATTTTCCGCACTTGGCTTTTTTCAAGGTTGTAGATAATTGAATTCTCTTTGCATAGCCGCTTTAACCAACTAAAACGGAGTTCGTATGATCGAGTTATGGCCAAAACAGTGAACAGGTGTCGGGAGATCTTTATCTTCAGTTATTTCTTTGTTTAAGCTTCAAATCTTCGTGTATTCTTCCGTTTTCTTCCACGACACATTCCAAAAACATACGGTAGCAAGTGTACTGATTCTATACTATTTTGTTCTGTATATTGTAACTTAATAAGTATGCGAATAAAAGCATTGTAGTAAACGCGTATAGAAACATGTATAATTTGAGCATTATCAAACCCTAAGGAATATGACGGTAAGGGAGGTGATGTAGTTCTTACTCGATGGATTGAGAAAATAGAGTCTGTGCAATGTTTTGAGTTGGTTGTAGTTATTGACGCCAAAAAGTGATAAAATACATGCTGGTTCATGTGTGGGTAAGGCGCTTTAACGTGTGGAACTCTCAGTTCAAGCACACGCCTAAGCTGGGAGAGTTACTGTTAGTATGTCATGGATTTGAATTTAGTTTATGATGATTATAAATGAGTTTTTTGTCTAGTCATGACGAATGCAAGTTGGAAACTAAGATGTTGAATCTGTGTTATGGTCGCGGACTGGGCATGCGCTGTTACTGATTAGGTTTCATGAGTTGGCTAGATTAGTTCCACATTTAGTGACTCCTGAAAGTAGGAAGATTGAGAGATACGTGTATGGCCTTGCTTCATAGATCCATAGCATGGTGGCAGCAACGGAGCCCAAGATTATGCAGAAGGTTGTGCAGATTTCTAATGCAATGACCGATGAGGCTGTTAGGAATAGATCAATTAAAAAGGTTGACAAAAGAGGAAATGTGGGGGAACCTAGCAAGGATAAGAATGGTAGGGATGATAATAAGAGGACTAGGACTGGAAATGTTTTTGCTACAACCGTAAAACCCTATAAGGAAGAGTATAATTACAAGGTGCTTGGCCCAAACGTGTACCACCTATATAGACTTCTATTTTCGTTTCCCGCATGCACCACAGAGGGCCTTGTCGCACGCGCTAATTTGTAAAGCCGCTGTGGGGTCATTTGACAAAGGGTATTGCTAGGTAGTGACCTAGGAATGTGAACGGTAAATGTAAAGACCCAACAATTTCTCGTAGAGATATGTTATGAATGGAGTGAGTACCGACCATATTAAAAACCGGCATGTCCTTGATTTGATGAGTGCTCAAGGTCCAGAAGGAAACTGTCCAAAACAAGTTTTTTATAATAACGGGGATCAGGTCGTGGATAAACTAAGGACACCAGATAGGGGTAAGGGACATTTCTCGTGTTGGGGAGAAGAGGAAGCCGCTTAGGATCGCAAACCATTGTGTCAGTACGTTTACTTTAAACATTCATTTTGCCTCATCTTACCGTTATTGACTTCAGGTTCGAGTATAGTTTTGTTTCCTAGTATTTTATACCTCTGTTTAGGCATAGTAGCCAGTGAATTAGGGTTCAGTGTGCGATTGAGATAGCTAGCAGGCAGCTAGTAGAGATTGATAAGGTTATTAAGGGTTGTAAACTAGAAATTGAGGGTCATTTCTTGGACATCGATTTGATACCATTCGGGTATGGGAGTTTTGATAGATTTATAGGTTTGGATTGGTTGTTCTATTCATAAGGCTTAAAATAATTTGTCAATGAGAAAAGTAGCGAGGATACCACTACTAGATAGCAAGGTGCTTAGAGTATTAGGAGAAAGATCGGAAGAGAAAGCGAGACTTTTGATGAGTGCTAAGGCTAGTGATAAGAAACAAGAAGAGATTATTGTGGTTACAGATTTTCCCATGGTGTTTCTGAATGATTTATCAGGATTGCCACCTCTCCAGGAAATTGAGTTCTAGATTGAGTTAATCCCTGGAGCTGTACCGATTGCAAAGTCTCCCTATCGTTTGGCACATTCTGAATTGGAGGAGTTTTCAGGATAACTCAAGGAATCTCTAGGAAAAGTTTCATTCGATGTGTATTGACTATCATAGATTTGAACAAGTTGATGTTAAGAAATCGTTTCCGCCTTTAGGATTGATGATTATTTGACCACACTGCAGGGTCGAAGTTTTTTCACAAGGTTGACTTAGGTCTGCGATACCATTATTGAGAGTGCATGGAGGATGAATTCCAAAAGGACTGCTGTTACGAACTCGCGTTCATGGACATTTCGGTTCTCTAGTAATGCTCCTTTGGTCTGACTAATGCACCAGAGGGTATCAGAGAGATTTTGATGAACTGGGTTTGTAGACCTCTATACTCCGTGATAAGTTTGTGATGAGTGGTTTATAGACGAATATCACTTAATTTATTAAGACTCGAGAGGAGCATGTATGAAAACACTTATGGTTGGGTCATTGAAATGCTCGGGAAGGAGAAGATGTGATGACTATAGTTTTCTAAGTGTGAATTCTGGCTAAGAGAAGTGTAGTTTCTTAGGCATGTGATAAATGGAGAATGGGATTCATGTAGACCCTAGTAAGATTGAAGCTGTTAAGAATTGGAAAGCCCCTAGAACTCCGTCTGAGGTTTGTTCTTAAGATGGCTAGATATTATCGTAGGTTCATTGAGAACTTTTCTAAGATAGCTAAGTCTCTTATTATCTTGACTCAGAAATGTAAGGCTTTTGTTAGGATTATGAAAAAGACTCGGTCACCCCCGTGTATTGTTTTAGTATGTAGCAAAGTCGTTGTTAGAAAGTAAGGCGTAACTTTACGGTATTGATGGCGGGTCTTTTACCCAAAGTGTTAAGCCCATACCAAAGCCCTTAGAGCTCACAAACACATGTATATAAACCCCTTTCCAGCCATGGGAAGGGGTTGGTTGTTCATTTTATGTTAACACTTGATCTTGCACTTTCTCTCTTATAAATATCACTTTCTCTCTCTAAGATTAAGTAGCTAACCCATCATCTCTTGCTTGTGTTATGATATCATGTATACTACAATTGGTATCAGAGCACATAGGATGATTAGCTAGATTGTGTGTGCGTTTCCTTGGTTAGTTTAGATCAAAAGTTTGGTTTTTGAAGGTTTATGGTCTTATTCTTAACACTCTTTGATTCTTATGTTTGTAATGTTAAAGTTAGTGTTGTTATAGTTGTTATAACCTTCTAGGACCAATAAGTTGTGCAAAGAAACCAAGTGCACGTTCATAAAGGTTGATTTTTAGGTGTTTTAGAGTGAAAAGTTCGTATTTTTCTTGTTGCTGTTTTGTCCTTCTGAGACATTTCTTGGTTGCGTTTTGGTGACAGAATGTACATTGCGTTTTGTCGTTTTGGCATAGTTATATTGTACTGAGTTTTGTCCTTATTAGAGGTTGCGTTTTGATCGTTGCGTTTTGACCTTAAGATTGCGTTTTGGTGATTGCGTTTTGACTACAGGTTGCGTTTTGAAGACTTTTGTTGCGTTTTGACTAGGGGAGACTCTGCCCAATTTTTTAATTGGTTGCGTTTTGGATACAAATCATCAAAGTTTGCCAGCGTGTTTTGATATCAAGTCTCAAGATGTTCATTGCACGTTTGATCAAAATCACTAATAAGATTCTTCATTGCGTTTGACTATTCTAGCACTGCGTTTTTGACTAATATGTGGTTGCGTTTTTGTTTGATATAAATCCTCAAGATTGTTTCGTTGCGTTTTGATTCAAATCTAGAGTTCTCATTGGTTTTGACAATTCTTCATGCGTTTTGATCTTATTGAGTTGCGTTTTGATCACAATCTCAAGTATTTTTGTCATTGTGTTTTGATCTACAATCTCAAGTTCTTCATTTAGCGTTTTGATCAATTCTCAAGATTCTTCATTTCCTTTTGATATATATCAAGATTCTTCATTGCGGGTTTGATCAAATCTCAAGATGCTTCATTGTGGTTTTGCTTCTAAATCTCAAGCTTGTTCATTGCGTTTTGATCAAATTCTCATAAAATTTCTTCATTGCGTTTGATTCAAATCTCAAGATTCTCTATTTCCTTTTGACAAACACCTGTCTCTGCCTTTTGACAAAACACTTCACTGCTTTTGCAGTAAGATTTCACTATCGACTTTAAGTTAACTTATTTCAACCAAACCCAATTCACAATCCAAACAACCATATCCACCTAATCTAAACAAACATTCAGTCACTTTTAACATACAATCACTAATCATTTATACGATGCAACGATTATCATTACACAATGTCAATCTAATCATGTCTTAATGCTGCCGATGACATTCAATGAGAAGAGAATTGATCAAGTTGCGCAACAAAGGCAACACAAAGCAAAGGAAAATTTACATGAAATCTGTTGCGACTAGTGAAAATTAATCTTTGTTCAAGTTGCTTTTGCTAGTGTGATGCATGATGTTAGGCAACACTATATATGCCTGTGAATGTCATGGAACATCTTGTCAAAGATGTGTCGCCAATATTGCCGTTCGAAAACATCCCTTTGATTTTGTCAACTGCATTGTATGATAAGACCACGGAGATGTGATTGAAGTAGTCGAAAAGATTTTCAGAAATTTTCCTATGCTTTGTGTTGCATTTGTTGCTCATAGTGAATGCAGTTTCTCTCTCTTGAATGGTCATCGGACAGCATTTGACATGATTGATTGAATTGTGTTATGTAATCGTTGGATACGGTACAATGATTATTGATTGTTATGTTAAAAGTGATGTGTTTGTTGTTGGTTTAGGTGATATGGTTGTTTGATTGTGATTTGGTTTGGATTGAAATAAGTTAACTTAAAGTCGAATTTATGATGAAAAACTTAGGGTTGCCATTTACTATCACATTCCTAACGTTCTCCTGAACGTTCTCATTAACCACATTACCATTTTAATTTCCAACATTTCCTTGGTTACCAACCTAAGCTAGCATGGCAGGTAAGAGGTTCTGCAATTGCTGGGCAATGATCATAGAAAAGTCGGGTGCTTCTTCTACACCCCTATTGACTCCCTCTACATTCCCATTGACTCCCTCTACGCCCCTATTAGCTCCCAAACCCTGTTCATTTCCTTGACCATTCAATTCGTCAACATGCTCATCATTACCTCCCCTAGGTCCTCTACCCCTTCCACTTCTACCCATCCGTTCACCCGTTCCCCCTCCTCGTGATTTGGCAACTGGCCGGCCATCACTTCGGGTCCTCATCGTTGGCGGCATTATCTACACGAGGGAGAACATGGGCACAGTTAGGTAAGTAGGAATACTAATATATATATATAATCTTACTATATATATAATTATACACATAATACCCCCTTATGGTGTCAACATTAATTTGTGTGAACGGTATTACCAAGTACGAGTAAGTTGTGATACTTTTATAACTACGTTGGCCACCGTATTTATACCCGCATCCTTTCCCAGTCGTACTCAGTATTAAGCTCATAAATTTCAATGACTGACATAACTAAAGCACCAAACCGCGAACACGCAAAAGCAAGCAAAAGCGGAACACCGATCTTAGGTTATAGTCTAGGCCAACCCACCTAGTTCTCTATAACCTTGGCTCTGATTACCAATCTGTCACACCCTGATAATGGTGGAAACTCGAGAGCGTAACATAATGATCAATCATAACACAAGATACAATATAGAGAAAACTACAATGCATAAACTTCAAGTGTTACGAAGACCATCAACCTCGAACAAACTCGAGTGATGTCCTAAATCACAATCAAATCCGTAACTCTTACAATATCCAATAGCCCACACAGGGGTCCAAATCCAAACTTAAACCAAAATCTTCCAAATACTAAAACCAAATAAAATAAACAAGCAAGACTTCATATGAGAAATCCACACGGGATACTTCTAAGTATGCTATCACATAACACCAATTTATTCCTCTTTCACTTCACCTGAAAATGATACTCGAAAACGTCAACAATAATGTTGGTGAGCATGTAGGTTTGACCTTAAACCCAAAAGCTGTTGCGCAATATTTCAAACAGTTGGACAATATGCAATATGACAGTGAATATATATGCAAACAACCCATAGCATCCTCGCTAATCAATCACCATATGTCACTTACGCACCTAAAGGGCCTACCAGCTGGAGCACTATATTAGGGCAAGACCTCACACATACCCAGGGGGTGAGCTACCCTCTGCCCCAATAACTACCAAAATACTGGATAGCCACCCATGCCCATCCAAAAATCATACAAATACAAGATAGGCTACCCCTCCGATCCAACAATCATGCAACACATAATTTACCACTATAGCAGACTCATAAGCACAATATCTTGTCCAAAAACAAAACCAAACATTTCGTCACAATTTAATTCAAAACGATTTCAAATACAATTGAGTATCATTTTCCCAAACGAAACATAGTAGAAAGAATGGGGATATCTACGAGAAAACACTCAAGTAAGTCTTTAGCAACCAAATCTCAATCACACAAACAAATGCAACGACGTCCGCACACGACCTAGTCCAGTTAATGTCCCATTTTAATCATTCATTTTAAAACAGTCTTCACGTTTGATGCATAGAGTTTAGACACGTTGTACAATTACCCATAACAATTTAGTGGTGTGATGGTTGACGACATATCCCAACAATCATATCAATCCCATCGCTCAATAATACATACTTATACTATTTAAAGAAAATAGATAAGTAATATACGTAAATATTTATAATTTATATTATAAATATATCTCGATAAGTCCATTCGGTAACCTTAGTCACCGTGAAAATAATCATAATAGGGTTTAAAATGGAACGTTTACTCAAATGAAAACATTTGAGATAAAAGTTGCGAGAAATATTATAATTTCGTCTTGCAGTGAATTTATTAATAATAAAATAATAAAATAATAATATTTAATTATTTAAATCAAAAATCATGTTTTAAATAAAATTTCTAAGTATTATATTTTTACGAAATTTTGACATGACCCGTATGTTCATACAATGTTTTCCAAGGTTTTTATTAACCTTATATTTAAACACTTTTCAACTTTCGACACTTTTACCAACAAATATTCTAAAATCTCTCGATCTTTAAACGTTACTAAAACGTTTTCCTCAAAATATCGTTTAATACCACTTCGTAAATACATTTCACTTTCAAAAAGTCCGTCAAAACTCTTATAACGACTAAATATCGCTTATTGGGCTTTAAGGCCCAATAAGGGTCCATTAAGATATTTATAAGTCCAAAATACGATCCAAGTCCAAAACCAAGGTCCATTTATATACATAAGCTTATACTAATAAGTAGAAAATAATTGGACCACAATAATCCCTCCCATTAAGCCACGACTTAAATAGGCAACCAATCCATACCTAAAATCACATCAAAAACTCCCATGCCCGAAAGGTATCAAATCGATGTCAAAGACATGACCCTCGATTTCTAGTTTACAACCCTTAATAACCTTACCAATCTCTACTAGCTGCCCGCTAGCTATCTCAATCTCATATCTGAAACCTAATTCACTCGGCTCTATGCCTAACAGAGGTATAAAAGTAGCGGAAACAAAAATATAGTCGGCATCAAAATCAAATAAGGTAGTGGCAAAATGATTATTCAAAGTAAATGTACCCGTTACAATGTTCGAATCTTGGCGAGCTTCCTCTGCTCCCAACATGAATGCCCTACCCCTAGCTTGGTTCCCTTGGTTTCCACGACCCTGAACCCCATTATTAGCAGCAACTTGGTTTGGATGGTTTCCTCCTGGTCCTTGTGCCTTATTCAATCTAGGACAAGCTGACCTGACATGGTCGGTACTACCACACTCATAACATGCCTTAACAGTTTGGTTTCTAGCATTGACAAGATTCACATTCCTTGGCACGCCTCTACAATCCTTTGCCAAATGACCCAGGCGGTTACAGTGGAAGCATGTGCGACAAGGCCTTCTAGGTACGCGGTAGGAGTTGCAGGTGGTACACTTGGGCCAAGTACCTATATTTTCTCTTCCTATAGAGTTTGCGGTAGAAGTAAAAGCATTTCCAGTCCTAGTCCTCTTATTATCATCCCTACCATTCTTATCCTTGCTAGGTTCCCCCATATTTCCTCTTTTCTTACTTCTTAATTGATCCATTTCTAACAGCCTCATCAGTCAGTGCACCAGAAATCTACACAAGCTTTCTGTATAGTCCTTTGCTCATTGCAGCCGACTATCCCACGATATGTGGAAGCAAGCCATAACACAATACCTTTGAATCTTCCTACTCTTTGGAGTCACCAAATATGGAACTAACCTAGCCAACTCATGAAACCTATCAGTATACGCAGCATGGCTAGCCCCGACCATGGCATGATTCCAATACTCAGTTTCCAACTTTTGCATTTCATGACTAGGACAAAAGTCTTCTATCATCATAAACTTAAAGTCATTCCATGACATACTAACAACAACTTCCTGGCTTAGCGTGCGGATCTGAGAGTTCCACCACATTAAAGCCTTACCCACAAATGAACCAGCAGTGTATTTCACTTTTTGGTCAATACTACAACCACTCAATTCTTACATAGACTCCATTTTCTCAATTCATCGAGTAAGAACTACAACACCTCCCTTATCATCATATTCCTTAGGGTTACAAGCTAAGAACTCCTTATATGAACAACCTACCCGGTTGCCATTTACTAACATATTCCCAACATTCTCCTGAACGTTCTCATTAACCACATTACCATTTTGATTTCCAACATTTCCTTGGTTACCAACCTGAGCTAGCATGGTGGGTAAGAGGTCTGCAATTGCTGGGCAATGATCGTCGAGAAGTCGGGTGCTCCTCCTACACCCCCATTGACTTCTACTACATTCCCATTGACTCCCTCTTACACCCCCTTTTAAACACCCAACCCCTGGTCATTTCCTTGACCATTCAATTCGTTAACACGCTCATCATTACCTTCCCTAGGTCCTCTTACCCTTCCACCACCTCTACCAACCCGTTCACCCATCCCCCCTCCTCATGATTTGGCAATAGGTGGGCCAGCACTTCTGTTCTATATATATATATATATATATATATATATATATAGAGAGAGAGAGAGAGAGAGGGAGAGAGAGAGAGAGAGAGAGAGAGAGAGAACATCTTACTATATATATAACTATACACATAATACCACCTTATGGTGTTAACATCGATTTGTGTGAACGAAATTACTAAGTATGGGTGAGTTGTGATACGCTTATAACTACGTTGGCCACTATACTTATATTCGCATCCTTTCCGAGTCATACTCAATATTGAGCTCACACATTTCAATGACTAACATAACTAAAGCACCAAACCGCGAACACGCGAAAGCAAGCAAAAGCGGAACACCGTGCACATAGATCCTATACGCAACTAAATGGCGGATCTTAGGTTATAGTCTAGGTCAACCCATCTAGTTCTCTATAACCTTGGCTCTGATACCCAATCTATCACACCCCGACAATGGCAAAAACTCAGGAGCGCAACATAATGATCAATCATAATACAAGATACAATATAAAGAAAACTACAATGGATAAACTTTAAGTGTTACGAAGACTATCAACCTCAAACAACCTCAAGTGATGTCCCAAATCACAATCAAATCCGCAAACTCTTACAATATCCAATAGCCCACATAGGGGTCCAAATCTAAACTTAAACCAAAATCTTCCAAACACTAAAACCAAATAAAATAAACAAGCAAGACTTCACATGAAAATATACTCGGGATACTTCTAAGTCTGCTATCATAAATCACCAACTTATTCGTCTTTCACTTCACCTGAAAATGATACTCGTAAACGTCAACAATAATGTGGGTAAGCTCGTAGGTTTGACCTTAAACCTAAAAGTTGTGCCAATATCTCAAAACAGTGGACAATATTGCTATATGATAGTGAATATATATGCAAACAACCCATGACTCAGCATCCCCGCTAATCATGTAATACAACCTAGCAATCCCGCTAGTCAAATACCATATGTCACTTACGCACCTAAAGGACCTACCAGCTGAAGCACTAAATTAGGGCAGGACCACACATAAACTAGGGCAGGCGTACCCATCCGCTTCAATAATCACACAGATACTGGGTAGGCGTACCCATCCGATCCAAACAATCATACAAATACTAGGATAGGCGTACCCCTCCGATCCAAACAATCATGCAACACATAATATTCACATAGTAGTCATAAGCACGTATCTTATCCCAAAAATAAATCCACATTTCACACAGTTTAATTCAAAATATTTCAAAACACATTTGAGTATCATTTTCCCCCAACAGAAAAGACAGTAAAAATGGGGGTACGAGAACTCACCTCAAGCAAGTCTTTAGCAACCAAATCTCAATCACACAAGCAAATGCAACGACGCCCGCACACGACATAGTCCAGTTAATGTCCCATTTTAATCATTCATTTCCAAAATAGTCATCACGTTTGATGCATAGAGTCTAGACGTGTTGTAAAATTACCCGTAACAATTTAGTGGTGTGATGGTTGACGACATACCCTCAACAATCATATCAATCTCATTACTCAATAATACATACTTATACTATTTAGAGAAAATAGATAAGTAATATAATTAAGTATTTATAATTAATAATTTTAAATATATCTCGATAAGTCCATTCTGTGACTTTAGTCATTGCAAAAATAATCATAATAGGGTTGAAAATAGAACGTTTACTCATAATAAACATATTTGAGAAGTTTTGAGAAAAATTATATTTTTCGTCTTTTAGTGACTTTATTAAATAAATAAAATAATTAAATAATATTTTATTATTTAAAATCAAAAATCATGTTTTTAGGTAAAATTTCTAAGTATAAACTTTTTACGAAATTTTGACATCATCCGTACGCTCATACAACGTTTTCCAAGGTTTTTAACCTTTATTCCAAACACTTTTCAAACTTTCGACACTTTTCCGACAAAATTTCAAAATCTTGATCTTTAACGTTTACTAAAACGTTTTTCCTAAAATATCGTTTAATACCACTTCGTAACTACATTTCACTTTCAAAAGTCCGTCAAAACTCTTATAACGACTAAATATCGCTTATTGGGCCTTAAGGCCCAATAAAGGTCCATTAAGATATTTATAAGTCCAAAATACGATTCAAGTCCAAAACCAAGGTCCATTTATATACATAAGCTCATACTAATATGTAGGAAATAATCCGAACCACAATAATCCCTCCCATTAAGCCACGGCTTAAATGGGCTTATTGGCCGTGAGCCCATAAGCTCCACAATACATATATTAAGCTTGACAATAAGCTAATAAGCTACGTATCACATTTGGTTACTACCATAAGCTATAAAAATAGTCCACAAACATACGTCATATCCCGAAAATATTCAAAATCACTTCCCTTGTGATTGTGAATAGTGACGTGAGCATATAAGCTCAAATAAGCCACGAAAAGTCCACAAAATAAGCTATACAAGCTATTATTCAAAATAAGCTATCTAGCAATATATGTTATTCAACCATCATGGCCACAATATCAAAACTACAAAAAACCCTTTCTTTCTTCTTTAAATCCGACGAACCAAACACCCCATTTTATATTTGTTTCGTTTCTAAAAATCAATTTTTACGACGATCAACTTGTACAACTAACATCTATGCATCAATATAAACCCAAAAGGACAAACGAAATTTAAATTTGAAAACTTACAAGAAAATCTTCAAAAATGTAGATTTCGACACGAACCGGACAACCCAAACGTTGTTTAAATGAATACCCGAGCACTAGAATCAACCCAGTATATCACCAATCTTCATGTTTTTTATCGAAATTTCAAAAATAAAAGTGTTTGTGTGTGTGGGGGTGTTTGTCCGAAAACCAAAGAAATGAGGGAAGAGATATATTTTTTATGAAAATGATACTATGCGTTTTCAAAAATGCAAGATGGAATATTTGTATGTACTAACCTTAAACAACCATGCTAAAAAAGGGCCTCCTTGTCTCCTCTTGGACTCAAACCGCGGACAAGGATCCTAGGGGGGTTCGGGTTCTTCTTTTCGTGTCGGGGTCACTTAAAAGCTCGTAAAACTCAACCGTAAATTTTTTCCCAAAGTTAATTAGCATTTTTATTCACCTTAAAAATACTTTGTCATTAACCTAGAGTATTTACATGGCATATTTACACTTTTAACCCTTTAAAACTCATTTGGACATTAACGAACGTGTCGGGACTCGTTTTTTCAGCATTTCTCAAAATTCACGGGTCAAACCACCCGGAATACAAATAACATAATAATATCCTCTAAAAGAAGAATATTATTCACAAATAACCATAAATTACCACAATTCTCAACAAAATCACCACCGTCAACACGGTACAAAATCTGAATAAACTAACAAACGTCAAATAGTAAAAGGACTATAAATGAAATATTCAGAAGACAAAAAGGGCAAAGGTTACAAAATGTCACTTGTTCAAGAAAATCACATAAACATCCTTTCTTTCTTTCCTCTTATACTCTCGTATCGATTAAAATTTATTCTAAACATCTCGTAAACATTTCTTGCTTCTTCTACGAGTCTCGTGTTTATTCCACTAGTCGTGACAACTTAATTATTTCATTCGAAATACTTAAGCAATTTAATTTGTGAAATTGAAATTAAAACGTCAATCCCTTTATAAAAAATTCGTCAAAAATTAAACCAAAAAACAACCCATCAGGTACCGAACCTGGAATTATAGCCGGTCCCAAATTTAAAAATGACCGGTCCTAGATATATCAGGGACCGGCACCTGTTGATAGCATTATACTTTTTTTTAATTTTTATTTTTGCCAAACACCACCTCTTTTCTCCTTCTGCTGCGACTAACGAAAAACCACACCCCAAATCCTCAAAATCGACCTTTTAAACACAAAATCAAGGGGCAATTAACAAGGATTATTCAATCTAACATCATTAACATCATTAATTGTAAGTTATATCATCACATTCTCCTTTAATTTCTGAGTCTAGGATTCAATTGAACACAAAATTAAATTGATGATTTTTTTATTGTAATTTCAAACAATTAGTGTTAGAATTAGGCAATGTATAACTAATATGCCCCCCGTATATGTAGAATTTTCATAATTGATCATAGTTGGAAGATTCAAATTTTATAAAACCCCCAAATCGTTTTTGAAAAATTTCTCACGTCTAGGAATATCATGAAAATATTTTTCGTACATTGTTAATACATTCCAAAAATGTTTTCGTATGCATACATGATGAACTCATGATCGTTGTCGAAATATATAACTAAAATATATTTTTTGACACATAGAGTTGAGCTAAATTAAATTAAGGACAATTTGGGTTATCTCATAGGTTTTGGTTATAGGGTCGAGATAACGCACGTCCACATTTGTTGCATATAGACACACACTAGTCTTTATTTTTTGACATTTTGATCTCGTACTATTATAATTATATATATTAAGACTATTTGTTATGTTTAATATTATAGGTGATAATGCCTCGTTTAATTGCCTTCTATCATCAATTGACTCGCTCCTATATTCCCCTTATTTCTGAGGAAGAAACTAACTTTGACACTATGGCAAATTTTTATAAACATTTTGAAACAAGATATATTCATGAGGGTAGGTTTGTTGAAGCAGGGTTTGAGGATCCTAATTACCTCAAAGCCATGCTCGGGAGTATTGGTTTTAGGTTTCTTTATTTGAAATTGAGCCCATTGTTCCTCATTTCATTCTAAAGTTCTAAAGTTAAGTCTAAATTTCTTACAACAAGGACGGTGATGTCGATTATTTTTGTAATCCGAGGTCAATTCATTTCCTATACTCTTTCTTAATTTTCTCAAATTCTCTGTATTCCTTTCGAAGGACAATGCTCCTTCACAAACGAATGGTCTCTTGATTCACTATTAAGAGAACAATACCCATCCAGTCTATATCATACTGAGCTTCCCCCTCCCAAGGAAATCAGAATGTTCATTTAAATTGAACAAACTAAGCATACTCGTCTTATCAAAGGAATGGTCACTTATCTTGATGAAAATCAAATTCTCACCAAAAGAAATTCAACCTAACATGAAAACATGGATCGGCATCATTCGTGAAAATGCTTTGTCTTAGTAGAAACCAGGATCATATTCCGGCATGTCTTGCTCATATGCTTTATTGTGTTGCTACTTCTACACAATACAATCTTGCATTCTTCGTTGCTAAACGAATTGAGTTCATTAGGAGTCGTCGTGGATACATCTTGCCTTATGGCATGCTATTGACTCGTCTATTTAGACATGTCATGGATGAGTATCCACGTATTCAGAGTGATCAATATGGTTTCATTGATAGAGTCATGCTTCCTCTTAGTGTGCCATGACAGCGTAAACCGAGGAAAGATATTGGTGTCAAAAGGGCTCGTCATTCTACTTCTTCTTCCTCCGTCTTCGATCACGGCTCATCTTCTCGTCAAGTAGACGATGATAAGACTAGGGTTAATGAAGGCACTTATCGAGTCAGTACTCCCTCTCCTGCCACCTATTATAATTCGTTGCCTCAAGATGTTCCTCAAATCTTCTTCAACCCTCCCCCTCATGAGAAAAACATGGAAAACCTTTTCACCCGACAAACTTCGAAGATGAATTGACACGAACAATTTCATAGGGAGCATCAGGGTGGACTCAAGTCAATCGGGAAGGCGTTCAAGCAATTATGGAACAAGAAGAAGAAATGAGTGATACATTTCAAAAATAATTTGATGATTATGTTTAATTATGCACTACATACTTATTTATTTTATGCTCGTATTAGTTTATCCTTATATTTAAGATTTGCATGCTTTGGTTAGACTTGATATTTGGTTATTATGAGAGTGATTATATACACTCGTTGGATTATTATTTTACATGCTTAATATTAGCTTATCATTTAACTTTGCTTATCCTTTGCTTAACTTATTTAAATATGCATACTTATATATTCTTTCTATGCATGCTTAGAATATTTGCCACTAGCTTTTAATATATAGAAAAATTGCTTGATTCTAGATATAGGATTTGTTGTATTTAGCCACTCTAGTCACCACCTTTTTCTATATAGATTTGAAAAACAATTAAATTGGGCTATTTTCTGTCATCAGCAGCAGCCGGTCCTCAACATACATGCCCGGTCCTAGATATATTAGGGACCGACACCCTATTTATGGGACCAGTACATGTTCAGTCATGGATTTTAGTATTGTTTTCTTTTTATGCTCATTGACCATTTTTCAACTTAGCTATCAGCTATGCCTTACCCAGTTTTTACAAACAACTTTTATTTTTACAAAACTCAACTCTAATACATACTATTTTAAGCCAACTAATCCATTTCAAATACCACCAATTTCATTCATTCTTCATCATCATCTTCTTCATTCTCTTTAAACCTTAGAACATCTATGACATCTACCCAAGCTTCTTCATCCAAACCTTCAAAGAAAGTCAAACTCACTATCATACCACCTAGAAAATCACCTTGTACACAACTCTTTGTGGATTTAACCAAAGAAGATGATGACACTAAAACACTTCCACCTATGGCAAAACCCTCGTCACCTTCACCACCAAATGCACCTTCTAAAACCCCATCAACCAAAGAAACATCTTTTAGTTTAGGAACAACATCATCATCCTTTGAATCAAGACCAAACTCCTCTCCTTTTTCTTCTAGGAACACACCCTCACCACAACCAAATAACCGTTTCCTTGATAATCCAATGGATGCTCCAGTAAGAGTCTCTCATCCACTACCTATTCAATCTATTCCACCTATGGATATTGCTCTCACACTTTCTCCCGTCACTCCTTTTGACTACATGTTTGAAACTCCATCTCCACCACCACCACCACCTCCGCCATCCCTAATCATGGGTCATCCCATTTTCTTTAACTTTTTTGGTTACCATGGAGCAACTTGCATGTGTTGCAACTATAACCGCAACCTTATTTTCTCTTTAAGAGATGAAATACACTACATGTTTGCTCACCTTGAATACCTCCTCACTTCAACCTTTCCTTCTCTACCAAATTAGACATCTTAAATGTTTAAGTAATTTTCAAATAAAAATTCCACCACTCTTTTGGCTAAGAAAATCCTATAGATTTTGGATCATTTACGATTTTTATTTTTTATGTAGTTTTATGCATGTTTCTTTCATGTAAGCTCTATGTTGTAATTGCATACTTATTAAAGTATGACTTGTATGCTTTTAATTTTAATGCAAGATTTTTAATTTTATGTCTTGATGAATTTATTTATGGTGGTTGATGTATTTGTTGTGATTGGTATATATATGTGCACATCACTTTGGCTTGTTGTATTTTTTAGCCAATCTATATTTTTGTGACAATTGCTACTAGTTAGGTATATTGCACTTGTACACTAGCTCGTTTTTGTAGCTCGTCACCATAGCTCAATTCTTTGGTGCCCTTAACAAGGAGGAGCACACATAAAGGGGGAGTAGTCAATTTCGTCGAGTTCTTTCTTCTATCAAATCGACGACAATTCTTTTTGCTTCGAGAAAAAGCGAGAGAAATAGACTAAAACTCATTAATAACTCGTAAACTATATTTTTACATAAAATGAGTTTATATTCTGTCATCATCAAAAAGGGGGAGCTTGTTAATACAAATAATGTCTAAAAATATTATTTGTATTTTTTGACCTCTCTACGGTTTGATAATGACAAAATGCGAAAACGTTCTACGTTAAAAATAAACGCAAACAAGTTATTAGTCGTAAATTTCCATTTCGACGTAAATCACTTAAGGTATGTACAAATAAGTATTAAACTTGTATAATGATAAAGAAAATAAGTTTTTGTCTTAAACCTTACATTTTATAAATGTGACAAAACCTTTTTACAAAAATAAAGTAGACAAAATATTTTTGTTATAAAAAGAAAATGTTTTATTAAGTGTATATATTTAAAATCTGATCATTAGCATTCAAAGCATTGTAAAACGTATCTAATTGATGTAGTTCTGAAAATCCATGATCTGGGCATGCTCGAAGAAGGTCATTAAATCGATCCCAAGCCTCATAAAACGATTCGTCAAATCTTTGTTGAAATCTCGTGATTTCGTTACGAAGATTTGTCGTTTTTGAAGGAGGAAAGAATTGATTAATGAATTTTGAAACAAGATCATCCCATGTCAAAATTGATCGAGGAGGTTCTTTCTCTAGCCAAATCCGGGTTGAACCTTCAAGAGAAAATGGAAAAAGCATAAGCTTAATTGACGTGCTCGGGATATCCGGGAATCTCATTGTTGAAGTGATTTTATTGAAATAACGGATGTGAGCATGTGGATCCTCTTTATCATGTCCGAAAAACTGTTTGTTTTGAACAAGATTGATCAAACCATGCTTTAACTCAAAGTTAGCATTGATTTCGGGAATTACAATTGCATCCTCGTACCCCTCGGTGGGTGCTTGGAGCAATTGTGCCATAGTCCGGTTATCAGCCATCGGAACTAAGGGAGGATTAACAAAAGGTTCTTCTAAATGAAATGGTTGAACAACAGCCGGTTGGGCTTGTTGTTGACGGTTACGGTTGCGGGTTTGAGAACGAGTGCGCATGCACAAAGTAGAAAAAGAAAATTTAAACTAATTTTTTTTATTTTTTTTTATTTTTATTTTTTTATATATTTTTTTTTACAATCTATTTAAACGGATAACGAGATAGACAACTTAAACCAAATTATTAAATCAAATATTAACCTTCATACTTCCACGTAAGCTCTTAAAAAATTTGCTTTAAAGGTGAGCCGTAAATTCGTAAATGGACAACAAATGTCATTTTGAAATCTTTGATTCGATTGGGAATTACTAATTATAATGACCTCCAATAGAAGGAATTATTTTGTTGGTGTTCTTTACCAACTATAGAATATTTTTTTAAATTGAAAGAGCAAATATTTTTTGTATTTTTGATTTAATCTTCCTATTATACAAAAAAAGAAAAGAAAAATATTTTTTTATTATTTTTTTATATTTTTTATTTTCTTAAAAGCCTAACTTTCGAAAACGAAAGGTTCTTCAAAACACAATCAACAAACTTCAAACGAGAGAATCTTAACACACTTCCCCGGCAACGGCGCCAAAAATTGATCGGTAGCAATTTCACGTATATATAATATATCAATGTATTTATAGAAATATACAAATAATCCTTGAGGACAAAGATTAAATGCAATTTAAACACAAAAATATATAATATAATACGTTTAACCGGTAAGTGATTACCGGGTCGTATCCCAAAGAAATGTGAATTGATACCCTCGATTTAGTTTGGACAATGTTATGAATGATTTTCAACTTTTTGAATGATTTTCTACGACTAAAAACAATTAAAAACAATTAAATGCAAGTAAAATAGACTCAACACGCGACAGAAAAACGAAAATGATAAAAATAAACCCCTAATTAGCACCTTAACTAGAATTGAATTAAAAATATAATATCTATGAGTATCAAATAGAACGGATTTTAGCAAAATTTGAAAACTTAAAGATAAAATTTGAAAGAAATCACAAAAACGAATAACGGGAATCGAAAACCGAGCCCTAAAACTATAAAGCTCAACAATAAAATACGAGAGATCCAAACTAATTTTCCTACGTTCTAAATGATAAAAGAAAATTTTCTAAAAAGATTTATAATTTTTTGATTATTTTTCTATATTTTATGATTTTTTAAAGTTTTTTATGAAAATAAATGTATAAAAATACTAAATTAACTATAAAAATTCTAGAAAAATTTTAGAAATTAGCTTATACTAATTAAAACCTAGGAAAAATAAGCTCGAGATCACAGCTTATTAAATAAGCCACGAAATAAGCTGTGACAGCTTAATAAGCTTATTGGGCTAAAATGTATATAAAGAATTGATTGTGCAAGGGTCTTATGAAAAAGACCAAGGGCGACAGAGAGCGGTATAGTGTAGGTGTTGTTGTATTATAAAGGGTGAGTGTTTAGTCGGGGTTCGAGTCTTGCTCTCCCCCGACTTCCACTTCCTTTTTTTTAAAAAAACTTAAAAAAGAAAAGTTGTTAAGCACCTAAAAATAAGCAACTTTAATAAAAGCAATATAAGCTGAAACCTAGAAATAAGCACTCAAAAAGCTTTGGAAAAATCTATTTTACAGAAATGAGCTTTTGATCTCCAAAAAAGCTAAAAATTTTTTTCACTTATAACTTGCACACAACTCATTTTAAAAGCTCAAATTTTGAAAACTAAAACTGTCTAAGAAAGCTAATGATTGTATGAGCTAAATTCAATAAAGCTAATTTTAACTGAAACAACCCCAAACCTTTAAAAAATAGCTATCTAAATCCTATGATCTAAGAGGTAAACTCAGGAACTAACATGTTAAGCTCAAAAACTAAATAAGCAATTATTATTAATAAGCAAAAACAGGAGCTGAGCTTGCAAAAACTTAACAATCTACTTATAAGCTATTGATTTAAAATCATAACATCCAAAACTTTATAAGGCTAGAAATCTAAATTAAAAGCTAAGATCTAGTTACTACTGTTTTTGGCTTTTTGAGGTTATTTATTGAATTTAAAGAATTAATCCTAGAGATTAAGCTAGAGATTTGAAAACAAGTTTTAAACTAACTTATCCTATGTCTAAACTATAAGCATACTTAATTTTAGAAGCTAAATCCTAATTAAGCTAGCTAAAAATTTAAGCTAAAAGGCTACAGTTAGGAACTACAGTTTTTCTTCCTGATGCAATTTGAAAAAGGGTGAAATCCAAATGCAGGTGACCCTTAAGGTTAAAACCTCATTAGATGCACTCTTAATAAGTTATGAATTTAAAACAGCGCGCGCGTCAGACAAGACACCAGCGAGCGTCCACTAACGAGACTTGAACCAAAATTCTCTCAATTAGCTTTGTGAAAAACAACCGCGCCTGGTGCAGACGCTAAAAGATCTAGCCTTAACTCTTTTATAATATGAAATACTAACTTGTGAAAATATTTTTGCACCGTACTCATTGTAATGAAAACCATACTGACTCAAAGGATTTGCTCCACTTAAATTTGACATTTAAACAGTGACAGGTCAAAACTCATAATCCAAACACCTCCCTTAAAGTCTCTATTCACAAATTTAATTCTAAAACCTTATGAGATTAAATGAAATCTACTAGCAAATCTAAAGTACCCAGAGCACAAATAGCGTATAACAAGCCTTGAAAACATAAATCAAACAATCAACCTAAGCTAAATTAAAGATTTTCTAACAGAGTGAGCGCGGTGCGCAGCAGTATTTTTTTTTTTTGCTATTTTGTATAATTTTATACAGATAGAACAAAACTTAAAATCAAAGCTATATTAACTTAAGACAGATGATCAATTATGACTAATAATCATAATAAGACAAGAATAAGCACCAAATAGCAAGCTAATAAGCAGTTTATAAGAAACTTTAGACTAGGAATTTTAAGACAAGCAAAGTAAATGAACACTTATAGTTAACCTTAGCTAAACAAAGGTTAGAAAAACTTGAATGAGCATCTACAAGCTCTGGCTTATCCTAAGATAAGCCAGTATAAGTCCATATGAGTTCTTCCCTTTTAAACTCATCTTCTAAAAGTTACAGTCCATTAAGCAACGGTACTTTAAGCTGATTTTAAAGTTTTGAGTATGATTAAGGCTTAATTAAGCTCAATCACAAGCTTATAGACTTATGAGAGCTAGAATGAGCTTATGTAATGGTAGCTTATCATTTGAAAAATATTAAGAACTTATGAGTAAAACCAAGAGCTTATGACAGATTATTTTAAAGTAAAAACTCAATTTCATTAACTAAAAGCCTGATTACATTATTGAAAAGAAAATTACAAAAGCTTCAAAGAAAATTACATAAGCTAATTACTAAAACTAAAATTAAGCTAAAATCTAAAGCTAAAAAAAACTACTCCTCGTGTGTGTGAGAGTGAATGGCTATTTATAGCATCCAGCTGAACCTTCTAGTCTGTTTACACGCTCCTCAGTCCTCCACTCTTAGCCCTTGATCATATGCTAATCATTGGATGCTTCTTATCCACCGTTGGATCACTTGATAGCTCACACGGATTGCCAACGTGGCAATCCGTGGTTTGTAGCTTCTAGTGTTTCTTCTGAGTGTATAATTAGTGCAAAATATCCCTTTCCTTGTGCTTTCTTACTAGCCCGCATGGCATATCTTGAAGGGTATTGACCAATGAGAGCTTGTGAATGACGTTTGTTGCTGCCAAGGTGTACTTTAACACCTGAATTGTCCTTTTTTCCTTCAATTGGGATTTGCCTCATGATTTGACTGAGAGGTTAAATTGGGAGAGACAGTGAATAGTGTTAACCACTTTTCCCGCTCGTTTTTGACTGAGAAGGGGTAATTGGGGAGGTTTGACTGAGCTTGGGCTCGTTTGACCTGAGGTTATATAAAAAGAAATGAAATGGGCCAAGAGTTGGATTTGGGCTTGGACTGTTTTATGGGTTTGGTTTAAATAGAAGGATAACGTTCGTTATCTTTTATTAATAAAAAGATAACGACTATTAGGGCATTTAGGGTTTAATTTGTTATTTTGGATATTTTGAGGGACTGAATTGGAACTTTTAGGATTTTTGTCTTTTTATGTTTGACCAAGGGTTGACTAATTGTTGACTTTTTGACCTTTGATAGAAATATTTGTCCGGTTTTGACCGTTTTCTTGTGATTTTTGCTTTATCCGTACCTACACAATTACAAAGACAAAACAAGCAAAATACAAGCCTTTTATGCACAGTTTTGGTCTTTTTAGGGTTATTTTTGATATAAATAGATATGTGTTTTCACACATATCAATATTTTTGCATATTGTGTGTTTGTGTGTTTTCTGCATTATTATAATCTTCTATAATATTCTAAGTCGAATACTGAATACAACGTATTCAATTTATTAGATACCGCGTAAATTTTTTTCTTTCTAAACTAATACAGCGTATTCGACTCTATCATTAATACGACGTATTCAGTTTATTGGATACGGCGTATTAGGCTATTTGACCATTTTCTTTCCCAACTATTTTATTACTGATTAAAATGGACAATCCCAACATTACTATGGAGGACTATATTAGACTTGAGGAAGAAAAATTTTGTAGGCGTGGTCAGGTGTATAACTGGAAAACTGCTACATATGGTAAGATCTGGGATGATGAAGACGTTCACGATCTCAAATCTGTTGAAACTGAATTCTCAGCTATAGTCTTTAATGACACATTAACATCTAAAGTAGCACTCTCATGTGAGGCCCATAGACCTTGTTATATAGGAAAATCAAACGCTATGGTAATCGCTGAAAAGACGTGTATTGAACCGTACAGCATTCTGAACCCGTAAACATCTTTGCTCATAAGAACTCAAATTGGAGAAAATCATACCCAGCAACATATCAGAGGGATTCCTCGTTCTAATTCTATTTCCCATTTTTATTGTATTATCTATACAAAGAGATGTTGTATAACCTAAGTGGGGGGGGGGGGTGGAGAATTAAAACGCCTACTTGTCCTTTCTTTTACAAATAACATCTAATTAAACCTTAGATAATGAAAATTTTAAAATTTTTTTATAGCAATAACTTGTTGTAAAAAATTACCAGTTACATGACCGTCACAAAGGCGCACTATAACTCTTAATACTGCCAATTGTGAGAATTAAGCTATTCGTTTCCTTACGTTTACTAAAAATTCCACAAAAATATGAGTGTGTCGGTGATGTAGTGGACTTTAGAACTTGGCCTCGTATATCACTCGAGACCACAACGATGAGTACTATGGATTTAGATGGAGAAACATTTTTAACTGGTTCTAGGAATACACCAAAAAGCCTAAATGTTGTAAAATAACTACAACACTGGTTTAGTTACAAACCCAGTAACCTTTATTTTACTCTACTAAGAGTAAGATCCCCTAGAAAACCTTTAGTACATATCATGTCTTTTACATACCATATTCTTATTTCGTTACACCTTTTTACCTCTTAGCCTACCCTGGAAGAATAAGCTTAATCAAAGTTGCTAGTTGAGGGGGGGTGTGTGTGTTTGAGGGTGTTGAGGTCTTTTTGTGTAAAGTTTTATATTCCTGTGTCAAAGTGAAATTTTCTATCTCTGTTATGGTCAGGAAATTGCACATGCAATGAGAAAATATGTAGTCTCGGTATTTGCTACTTTCGCGATTAAGGTTATTATGTCTGAAGAAAAAGTGATAAATAAGGAAAAATTATCCGAAAAAATGATGATTGTGAAGATGGTAAAATTGCACCGAGGTTTATGTATGGAAAAAAAGGAAAAAAATAGAAAATGTATCAAAAAAGGGAAGGAAGTTTTATAGTCGGTTTGCTAAAATTAAACCGATGAAATTCTTAGAAGGATCGATTATTCGTGGATAAAAGTCAACGATGTATAGTTTTGTATTAAGTGGCCGATATCACCACTTTTGTAAAAGTATGTAAGTTTGGGATGTAAGGGAAGTTGACTGTTATGGGAACGCCAACTTAGGTTGTCTTTGTCATCTCTATGATCGAGGCGTTTGTATATATTTCAAGTCTTTATCAAGGACGGATCAGGGGAAAAGTTACTAAGTTAACTACTTATTTGTACAAGCATAACATTTTTTTGTGAATTTTAATTAACAACATTTCTTCCCCATTCTACAATTAACCTTAGGTTTTACTTGAACGAGGTTTGGATTGAGTCATGCATGTCTATTCCATCGTTACGGCCATGTATGCGTGATTTAGCCATCTTGTTGGTTTATTACTTTTGGTGAAAACAAGAAGATTACTACCCTATATCGTTCTTTATCCTAACCCTTAGTTAATCTCAAAGGAGGATGTGATCGAACACACATGTTTATTTCGTCGTTACGGCTGTGTATGTGTGCTTCAACTGCCTTGTTGGTGTGGTATTATCAATGAAAGATCGTTAGAATGACTTACCCTTAGCCTTATATAAAAACCCAATTTACCTTTTGACTTGTTTTTCCTTAGTGCTAATGGTAGAGATGTGTAATCCTTGCCAAGCTTATATACGATAGCTAATCACACAGACCGAGCAAACGAGCGTACCATTAAATGTTACACCCTAATGCGTTAGTGAATCTGAGTGATTTCATTTCCATATTTCATGAGGTGCTTGGTCTTGTACATTTGATTAAATCAAAAGAAGTGCTTAAACGGAAAAGTCCTTGACTTTGGTTGAGGACAAGTAGGATTCAAATGGGGGGATATTTGATGACATTAAATAACGTCACATTTATACCATCATTTATCCCGAATAAACTAACCACTTTTGTATTATTATTGCAAGAATTTGTACTTAATTGCTTAAAAGTGTTATTTGTAGTAATTGAGGAGTGATTTGTAAAAGACATGCTAAAAGGCGCATATTTGAGAGCAACAAAGGTCAAGCATCGATCACGATTCCATAGAAGACACCGTGTAATTCCCATACTCTAGTAATTATTTAATTTTTGGTATCGTTCGTTAAAACGTTTAGTTTACCTTGGTTATTTGATCATGCTTGTATAAGTACAATGGTTATGGGCTAATACCCTTGGGTATTAGCCATTTTAATGAAGATTTAATGTTTGGTTTGTTTTAAAATTGATTTACTTAATTTATCATTGAAAGTTTAATTATGTTTATCACATGATACTTGTCTACATGTTTGAATATGCGACCTATCTTTCAACTAGGTCTAGTTACGCCTAACAAGTGAGCTAGATACTAGGATAACTCTCTATATTGTGTTTTATATTACTGGACCAATAGGATCACAAGTAACGTTCTATCTTTGTCTTTAAATTAAGAGCTTAGTTGGACCGGCAGGTGACCCGTAATTGTTTTCAAACAATAGTTCTTGATTTATTAATAAAGATTTGAATAGTGGACTACCAGTATATAAAATACCGTCAAACAGTAAGTGGGTAAATTCCCAATTGGTTATGGTTTATCAAGATCACCATTGCTATAATCCCTAGATAGATTATAATTAAATTAAAAGGATGCTTTATGCGGATACGTTAATTGTGACAGGATTCAACGTCTCTAGGTCTTAGGATGATGTCCCGCCTAAGTCTTAAGAATGATATGCCGCTTTGAGATAAGTAATCATTGCACTAATAAACAAACCAACGTTCTGATTGGATTAATAATGTTTAATGCAGTTTTCTTAAATTAACTAGATCGCTCTTTTATCTTATGTTAATTTTGCTTGCGTGTGTTTTAGTGTCTTGAATTAGTTTTAGTCACCACCAAACCGTGCCAGTCTCTCAGGCTGATAACCTCCATCATCATTAGAAGCGTATATAGCATAGGTTTAACAAGTAATTAGAATTAACTTAATTAGAGTAATTAAAATACTAATAGAATATAAGGTTAACGACCTCACTCTTAGTGTTCGACACCCTACTTACCACGAAACTCCACCCGATCGGGTACACTGCCCGTTAAAGTGTTGTTTTAGGATAAGTTGGCTAAATATAAATTTAAAACTTGGTAATCAATAAATTGACCCTACACGATAACACATCAAATCTCAGTCATCCCAAAAGTACCAAATGACTCAATTTAGCAACCATGTAATTAAGCAAACAGTTAACTAGGGTTAAACATATGTGATCACAATAATGTACTAAAAATAAGCACACACAAGGGATGCTAAGGCGATTTGAGGGTAACATTGTAGTGGGGTGTAAAGAATGCTATTCAATAATAATTTGGAATCCACTAGAAAATCACGAGAATTACGTAAAAGATAGACTCAGAGGGGTGTACTAGGGGTATCTTGCACTAAAAATGAGCGCTAAGCAATGTGTGAGGCAGATATATGACCAATGAGATCATCATAACTATAAAAAATGCATGATAAAAACAAGGGTTATCCTAATGCCTCGTATCACTTAGTAAATCCTAATCATACGAATGTGATCTCACTAGCGGTCTCGGTGTTCATCACTAAAACAAGTTCTAACATCCTAATCTTTAAAGGACTCATTAGTGCTTTGTTTTAGAAGTTGTAGGTCGATGTAGCTGCCTGTGTAGTTTCACACTAGTTGGAAGTTAAAAAGGAACTTGTCCTTCAGGTCTTTCGAATCTGAGATGTTGTTCTTGGCTTAGCCCTTGAACCACGACAATGCCGAGTCGGTGAGAGTCTATTGGACATTTGGCATGCTATCTGGTCGTTCGAGGCGCATGTTTTGATTGCGCCTTTGAATGTCTAGACGTGTGAATAAGGGTCACCTAGGCCCTTGTAGGTGTCGACATTCTTATGCATGACTAGGTCGTTAGGGTACTCATAGCCTGATATCCATTGGACGAATTGCTCCCTATCTATTCATATTTCCCTAAGGTGATCAGGTTCAGAGGAACCAAAATGATATTTTTGTCTCCCCATATGAGTGCTTTTCTGAGTTGCCTAACTAGGTTACCTACCTCAAGGGGTGCTTGAGTCTGGAAAGGTGCAGGGCTAGCGCTACTTTGGGGTGATGCGCTAAGTAGGGATGCCAGGGTATCTTCTTGAGCTGGGCTCATGGTTATTTTTACATGAGATTTGGTAGTGGGTGGGGTGTGACCTGGCCGCTAGGTATCCGAGTATGTGAAAAAGAATAGTTAGTTTGATAAACATTACCTGAGAACTATCCACCCTTCTTTCTTATGCCATTTATTCCAAGAAAGTTGTTATGTTCGGCGTGACTGAGGTGTGCTGCGACCCATCTCCTTGTCGAACCCTAGATCCCCTTAAGCTGCCCTGACCTCGATTGTCTTGAGACGGTCTTCTTGGAGGTGACATGAGAACTTGTTGTTTGTCATGCGATCGTGCATGTCATTCCTAGGAAAGTTATGCATGATGACCAATATGGTCATTTGTTGCATGAACCTCCCCTGTTGATCTTCTTGCAAGGTTTCTTTCTGACTGATGACCTTCATTTTCCTGAACTTGTTGGTTTTCCTTAAGGTGGGTGAGGTCTTTAACTTGGAAAGGTCCATAGTGGTCGTTTGTTAGTTCTAAAATTTGAAGGGGTGTTTCATTAGTCATTTTTGGTTGAGAAACTAAGTGAAAGAAGACGTAAAGGTGGTGTTTTCGAGCCTTTTTTATGAAAAATAGTAAAAAAAAGGCTTAGAATTTATGCTATTTTGTATCATGTCTTTAACAAATGACTTTATGTTTACGTATGGTATGTATAATGAACAGTAAAATACATGGGGTGACCGAGTCTTTTTCTAATATCTAACAGTTTTAGTCACCACCAAACCGTGCCAGTCTCTCAGGCTGAA
>BQNB010071713.1:0-32675 GCA_026074375.1 Tanacetum coccineum
TTAGATGCATTTTTATTCATTTAGATGCACCATTTTGAGTTTCGAACGTTAATTCGATGCGTAGATGGTGCAAATTGATTTTCATGATTTTCACCATTTTTTTAATCAAACCGCCTCCTATATCTTAATCAAACCGCTGCCACCTTGAACAACTCGCCGCCAATATAATACTCAAACCGCTGTCTAGGTTTTTGAGCAACCCGCCGTAGAGTTTTCAAACCGCCATAGCTTTTGTTCGTATTTTTCTAATAAAATATTCAAACCGCCTTCAACCTGTATAACTCGCTGCCAATAAACTAAGCAACTCGCCGTGAGCAACTCGCTGCCTATAATCTTAGCAACTCGCCGTGTGTTTTAGCAACTCGCCGTACCTTTTACCAACTCGCCGGCTATTATTTTCAAGCCAACTCGCCACTAAACTCAGTCAACTCGCCTTTGACCCAGTCAACTCGCCTTTGACTTAGTCAAACCGCCGCTTACCTTTTCCTTAAAACGTGGATCTTGTCCCTAACCTTGTCAAATCGCCGGCTAGAAAACAATATAATAACCAACTCTCCACGATGAACACTAGCTCGATTTAAGCAACATCAATCCATTTGAGCCTTTTAACCACGAAACAAAGCTAAAACATGTAACACAATGATGGTGTATGAAGATTAACCTTCCAATATCATGTGTTTCTTCCTGGATCAAAAGATACGAAGCAACTCTCCACGAAGAACACCAAAATAATTCGAACCTTATAAGCTTTGTTTTCGATCTTGAGGCTTGAGAATCACTTGTAATAGCAACAATACTTCTTCCTTAGCATTTATAGCATGAATAACCACAAGATTAACCAACAAAGTAAGCCCGAATAATCTTTTTGAGCCGTGGGCTTTTCTAAACAAAATAAGCCACGAAATTTAGCTTATTTAACCACACAAATCAATCACGAATCCAACTAGGCTCTGGTACCAATTGTAGGATCGTTTAATTCATAACACGGTGATGATTCTTGTGATTGGCTAGTTTCTAGAGAGAGAAACACTTGAGAGAGTTTTCTAGTGAGAGAAAATGTGTTTCTATGAAAAGGAAATAATGACTAGCTTGCCTCTTCCAAAGTTGGAAGAGGCTTATATAGTTTTTACAAAATACCGGGTATTAGTACCCGGCTTAAAACCGAAAGACATACGATTAACTATTAAACTACGAACTATTATAAACAATAAATATACGGGGTGACCGAGTCTTTTACTCATATCTAACAATATCTATAGAAGACACCTCACAAAACCTAGAATTAATCATTACAATCATATGACTCGAAAGTGACGCGAATTAATCTAAACAATTTATTTTAAATGTTTGAATTGGTTCTTAAAAACCAGATGTTTCCCCTACACTTATTTTGTTGCAAAATACCTTTGATTGTGAATAAGACGAAGTTAAAAACAAACAAAGCATGATTACAAAATTCATTCAAACATAGAAGAATAAATGAAAAGAATTAAAACACACGACACTCATAATATACGGGAAAAATAATCATTGGGTTGCCTCCCAAGAAGCGATTTTCTTTATTTATGAGTCTTGTAGCTAGACTTGAAGTCACAAGTCCTTACGTGACTTCTCCTTCATCATCCATTCCAGTTACATATTCGGTTCCAAGCTCTAGACATTCTTTGTAAAACCCTAATATTTTTCTCATCACGTATTCTGTGGAGTCTGATAGAACTCCTTAGATCGTTTAAGCTCAGTTTGATTAGAACTTATATCTAGGATTAACAATAACAATGATAACAATATGCACAGCGGAATTAAATAAAGAACATCAATGTTATTTGAACAAGGTTTTATTACTAAATGTTTCCACCAAGCCTCAAATCTATATGATCTGTATAGATCGGTTACCACCTGTAACAGGGATTAAGGAAACCTTAATTACTTTGAGGCTACACCACACAAACTAGACATCTACATTGATCCAATGTACACACACACGTTTTTCTGGATGCTTAAACTATGTGTCTATGATCTCTTTATATAGAGAGATCGTGACTTACAAAGGAAATTAACATAAAGATATAAACAAGTAAATCTTTTAAACATTAAGAAATACCTTCTGTTATCTTTATCTTCTTAAGGAGATCTTCCAGAATCTTCATCTTTTGATATCTTTGACCAAATCTTCCATAATTCTCCACCAGCTTGTAGAATTCTTTAATGATGATTTTGATCCTTTTGTTTCATTACTTGTTTCTTTTGTCTCATCAAATATATAATTCCCAACAATCTTTCCCTATTTGATGATGATAAAACAAACATGTTCTTGTATGAACTTTATCATAAAGCCTGATGAAATCAAAGTTTCCCCTGAAGTTGAGATCATGGATCTCCCTAAATGAAACAAACTTCCCCTTAAGCAGATTTCCTTTTTACCATGCCATGTCACCACACATAATAAGTTGTAAATCAAACTTCCCCTGAAGTTGAGATCATGGATCTCCCTGAATGAAACAAACTTCCCTTTAAGTATATTTCCTTTGTACCATGCCATGTCACCAAACATAATAAACTGCAAATCCTATCTCTGTAATATTCTTACCCTTTTGTCATAATCTAATAGGGGTCTTGTGAAGATAAGCAACTTGAGTTTTTACAACTATAAATCATATATCACACTACTAATCCAGCCTTCTAATGTCTCAAATTATCCTCCATGCGCATAATAAGAATAATGAATTTAAGACAGTAGAAACTTAAACTAGCAGTAGTAATAAACAACTAGTAGTATTAATGAAACCTTTCACCTCAAGTGGTGCATGAACATAACCTGATGGTTAAACACTTTTGACAATAAGCTTCCCTTGAAATCCATATGTTAACCATTTCTTGAATCTTCAATTCTGTAGGCTCTATGTAATGATCACTGATGAAGAAAAATAAGTATAACAAACTTGATGTAGAAGTAGAACAACCCAAACTTGTGTCTTATATCTTGTACTATCCACGTGACTCCAAACTTATAAATAAATCTGTGAAATATAAGTAGATTACAACCTCTTGACAAAATCCTCATCTTCTATAAGACACCAGACCAAAGTGATAGCAAATGTAAGCATTGAGCACAATAAGAGAAATCACACACCTTTGCTAGATTTTGACAAGTCTTCATCAACACTGTATAAGCATGAACAAGTTATCTATAAACGTTGCTAGCCGTTTAAGACATGATAAGAACACAAACTTGTGAAACTCCACTTCAACTTCAAATAGGTGATAATCAATAATCTCCGTAACCAATTCAAACAATAAATCCAAAACTAGCCATATAACATTTAAAATCCTGTTCCAACCGAGATCCAATCCTGTGTGTGTTATCCAATATGGAACACAGCTAGCAGTAGTATCTTTTCAGCCCAAGCAGTAGTAACTACTTTTAATCGAACAGTAGTAACTGCTTAAATTTACCCTAGTAGCAGAAACTTAATACCGGCAGCATTAAAAATATACTAGCAGTATTAATCATACTAGCAACACTAAGTATAAACTGGCAGCATTAACCTTTAGTGATAGCAGCACTAACATGAACTGACATTATTAACGTCTCCTGGCAGTACTAACTTACATAAGCAACACTAATAATCATAAGCAGCAACACTAACCTTCAAAGATAAGGCTAGCAGTATTAACTGCCATTGGCAACAATAAAACATAACGAGCAGCATTAACATCTATACTTCCAATTATCATCTTATATGTCTGCTGCTTCTTTGTACCTTCAATTATGTTGATACTTGCTGCTTCTTCTCTTGTTCATAGCATTGACTGCTTGTTGTGTCAAACGAAAGCCAACAAACTTTGTGTATTCTTGGCAGTAGAAACATCAACGCGAGCAGTACTAACTTGTAACCACTGTTTAAAGATACCTTTTTTTCCAAGTATCCAGACGACGCTTTTTAGTGTCACAAAGCTGTCACGAATCCGTCGCAAATTAGCATTCTCTTTAAACGAAGCATCGTGTTTACTGTAACACAACATTGATATCAAACCAAGAAACACTTGTTTCCCTTCTCTTGATGTCGTTTATACATAAAAACATGCTTTCTATTTTGATTACAATTAGGGTTTGACAAACCCTAATGTTGTTGAATGTGACTAGTACCCAAAACAGAAAACTTGAACCTTCTTTTCTTCATAACTGGACATCAAACACACCTTGTAGATCCTAGATCAAGAGCCCCATGGCTCTGATACCAATTATGGAGTCTGGTAGAACTCCTTAGATCGTTTAAGCTCAGTTTGATTAGAACTTATATCTAGGATTTACAATAACAATGATAACAATATGCACATCGAATTAAATAAAGAACATCAATGTTATTTGAACAAGGTTTTATTACCAAATGTTTCCACCAAGCCTCAAATCTATATGATCAGTATAGATCGGTTACCACCTGTAACATGGATTAAGGAAACCTTAATTACCTTGAGGCTACACCACACAAACTAGACGTCTACATTGATCCAGTGTATATACACATACGTTTTTTCTAGATGCTTAAACTATGTGTCTATGATCTCTTTATATAGAGAGATCATGACTTACAAAGGAAATTAACATAAAGATATAAACAAGTAAATCTTTTAAACATTAAGAAATATCTTCTGTTATCTTTATCTTCTTAAGGAGATCTTCCAGAATCTTCATCTTTTGATATCTTTGACCAAATCTTCCATAATTCTCCACCAGCTTATAGAATTCTTTAATGATGATTTTGATCATTTTGTTTCATTACTTGTTTCTTTTGTCTCATCAAATCTATAATTCCCAACATATTCTACTCCTTTTCTCTTATCCTCCTCGTTCCTAAGGTAGAATGACTTCGTGTGCTCTTTTACTAAGTCCAACAGCGAGTTATACTGTTCTATCCTATGGGGCATCTTATAGGCAACTTCATCGGTCTCGTTAGTGAACCTTACCACACCTTCGGGTGTGTCATGAATCATGCTGGATATCTCAACAAAAGGCCTCCCTAGTACTACTTGTGACAACCTAGGGTCAATGATTGAACTAATATCCTCAACAATCATGAAGTCTACGACATAAGTGAAGTTTCCTACGAAAATATGCATCCCTTTAATCCTTCCCGTGAAATTGCTAACTCCTCTATCCGAATTTTCCCAAGGGTCGAGTTTTCTTCTCATGATCCATTTATACATCATTTGGGTCATGATATTTAGAGGGGAGTTAAGATCAATGTAGGCTTTTTCCACATGCACATGTCTAATGTTTCATGGTATTTTAAGGTTTGATGGACATCCCTCTGTGATCATAGGGTTTCTAAGAAATAAGGAGGGAATCGGGCCACTCATTAGGTACCTATGATATGCTAGTTCGCTCCTAGTAGGGAATGTGTCAAAATATTCTACTTCTAACCCTTTAATCGTTGTACTTCCCTCATCTTCTGGTACTTCTTCGCGAGAGTCATCATTCTTTCTAATTATTTCAATAAACATGACGTCTCCATCGCCCCCCTTTATGCAAACAATTTCGGTGTCGGATGATTGAGGAACCAAGCCGGACGACTCAAGGAACGAATTAAGTTTACGAACCTTTTCCATGATAAATGAAATCGATGGTTCATGTGGTGAGGGTGGGGTGGGGTCGATGTTTTCTGGGATGCTCCTTTCTTCTTGATCTTCTCCTTCTGATTCAACATTTTGAGGTTTGTTTGGTTGCTTAGGACATATTGTGACTGTATTTATTGAACTGTAAATTTAGGTTGAGCACTGTGGGTCTTCAGTTGGGTAAGAACGAGCAGACAAAACTGGATAAGTACTCACACTAGTACAAATTTAGGATTTTGTCACACATGCTATTTTTTGAACGGCCACACAGACAGATATTTATGTGACTAAATGTACCAGAATAAAATAAACAGCCACACTTGAACTCATTTTGTGTGACCATTTCAGAATTTCATTGTCACACATTTGAATATTTATGTGACTAGAGGTAACTGGTAATTTTTTATTCATTATTTAGTCACTTATAATTTGGGACGTGTGACAAGATACCAAATATGTTAGAACTTTAGTCACACTATATATTACATATTGTGACAATATATTGTCACACATTGACAGTGTGACCAAAATCCATATATGGGTCACATGAAGGGTAATTGTGTATGTGGCTATATCATATAGTCAAGTTTGTCACACATTATTTAAAGTGATGCTATTTTTTGCTGAAAGATTTAGCCCCCCATATGAATTTGAAATGTGTGACAACTGAAAAGTAAGTTTGAAGCATTAGTCACGATATACATTTAAAAGTGACAAATATATGTCACACACTTGAACAGTGTGACCAAATGTCATATATGGTCACACTAAACTTTTTGTCACACGTTATTTAAGTGTAGCAAAAATTCAGTACATATGGTCTCGCTTTAATTTTCCCCAAAATTAAAACCTCCCTCTAACACATTCTTCACAGATCAAAAAACATTTCATTCATTTCTCCTTTTGAGCGGGATTTTTCCCCCTACTTTTTTTCACTTTGATTTTTTGAGTTTTTCTTTCATTTCACCTACACCGCATAAACATAAACTTTATATAACTTCTTACATGTTTTCGATTGACGGCTTGAGTTCAAAAATCTCCAACAATCAGGTACACAATCTTTCTCTAACATCTATTTAATCATAACACTCCAACTGATGATGCTTTATTTACGAGGTTGTTGGTCTAATTTTTAACAGATCTTGTGCCATAGCTAATGATGTTTTATAGATCGATTGCATATAGAATCTATGTGGCTTGTTATATTGATCTGACAGTGGTATATGCTTTTGCTAAATGTTTTTTATATTTATGTTTTTTTTTTTTCAAGTTTAGGCTTATCAGTAGTATGTAAGTAAGGTTCAGTTTGGAATTTATGTGATTAAGTTTGTATGTATATTAGGGATCTAACTGAAAGTTAGGGTATTTATTGTTAATTTTATACGTTTAGCTACAAGTTATGGTTTATGTTTATGTGCATCCATTCTTTCAAGTTTAGATCTGTTAGTCGTCTAATTTTCAATACAATATCTAAAAGACTTGCTTGATATTCTGTTATTGGTATCACACAGGATGAGAGCTTGGGTTCATGAAAATTAGTGTAACTGCCATTAGTAACTGAGGTGTATCTCATAAATATTAGAGGATTATAATTTGAAAATATATATCCACATAGATACTCATTGCTCAATTCATATGAAGATGGTGTATTTAAAGTCTGTTTTTATGTATATCAGGATTAAATGAAGGAAATAGTTGTTGCGAAAAGGAGAAAACAATAGAGAAACTGGTATATTTGTCTTCGTTTATGATAACCTGAGATACTGGTATATTTATCTTCCCTCTTCATGCATCTAATGTATACCTGAAGGTTGTGAATGGGCATTTGCTGAAACTAGGAGGAAGCAGAACAAACTGCTATTGAAAGGGCAACTGCACAGTTCAGACCACACGCACTAGCACGTGTCAAAGCTAGAGAAAAACTAGAAAGATCAACTGGTGACAAATTTTCCGCTTATTAGAATACCACAACAAGACAAGTTTCTTTATCTGATGTGAGAATATGCATTATAGTCAAATGATCAGATTTGATATCGCTAAAGAGGCTAGGTAATGAAAACAGTGTTATCTACTTAGCAAACTTTCAAGTATTTAGTAAATTTTATATTATATAGACATTTTAACTGGCTCATCTGGGCTTGCACAAGTGGTTGAAATCGCATCTTTAACTAAATGTCATGAGTTTAAATCTTACACCTGACCTTTACGGCTCTACCTATTAGGTGCATGTGAGTTGGGTAACGGGTCTACTGATTGGATACACCAATGCCCGTTCTGAGCGAGTTGAGTTGGGAAATGCAACCCTGTTTATGTACGTTTTTGTAGAACTGTATTACTAACTATAATTTCATGAATAATTATATATTAAATCTCTGAAATGAATGATTTTGGAGGTTTTATGCGTTAATCATCAACTTATGGAGATTTTCTATTGGTTTGACATGTTCTCCTTTTTGCTAAAACACAACCCAACCAAATGAGTTTAGATAGTTTCCTCTGATATCTAGGGTGTGTCCTTATGCGGTTGTCAAAACCATCATCTTCACGGGTTAGATTTCCTGTTTGTTTAAAAAATCTTAGGAAACAGCAATACTGTTTTTATATAAATTTTTCAGAGATCTTTTTGTTTAAAAAAAAAAACTCATTTTTAATCATTCATGAGGTGAAGTCATAATGCTACTTCTTAATTGTGCTGCTATAGCAGGTTTATAATAACTGATGTAACTATGTGCTCTTTTGAGGAAGCTGCAGTCAAAATTGACCCAAAATTAAAGCCAGTCTAGCAAGTAAGTTTTAGTTTATGTATTTAGGGTGGCTTTAGTTTATGTTTATTAGTGCAACCATGTGTCATTCCTTGCTGAAATTTAGGGTCGTTTACTGTATGTTAATGGCTGAAAATGTGTGTTGTCACTTGCTGAACCGCAGGGTCATTTAGTGCATTTTAATGGCTGCAAATATGTGTCGTTACTTGCTGAAATTTAGTGTCATTTAGTGTATGTTATTGGCTGCATAAACTTACGTCTGTGTCATTTAATTGCTGAAATTTCGAGGTCATTGGTTGTATGTTATGGTAACAAATAATGTGTCATTGCTTGCTGTGAATTGTGAAATTTTCGCGGGTCTTTGGTATATGTTATGGCCGCAAAACTCGTGTCGTTACTTGCTAAACTTTAGGGTCATTAGTGACATTTTAATGGCTGTACAATATGTGCGTTATTTGCTAAAATTTTAGTGTCATTTAGTTGTGATGTTATTGGCTATGCAATCCGTCGCAATGTGTTCATTTCTTGCTGAAATTTAGGGTCATTTGTGTATGTTAATGGCAACAAACATTTAGTTGGATGTTTCTAGTGCAAATTTTGAATGACTGTATATGCTTCACCTATTTTTGCAGCATGTTGAAGAGCTTGTTGAATAATACTAATTTTATAGAATATTTATGTTGTATTTCCTCTATTCAAATCCAACAAACTCCACTTACAAGTAAATCAACACAACCACATCCTTATCCCCTTCTTCCCTATAGCCACCCACCCCCAAAAACCAATTTCACAGATATAGTATGCTCTTGGAACAATGCCCCCATCACCCCCCCCCCAGTTGTAATGACCCCCACACGCATAGTGCGAATATCGTCCCGAAACCCCCTGTTCCAATAGCCCTTTGGCCCTCCCTCCCCCCCCGACTCAGATATATCTCCTTTAGTTAATACAAACATGTGTCATTGCTTGCTGAAATTTCGGGTGTTTCGCTATATGTTAATGGCTACAACATGTGACATTACTTGCTGAAGTTTGGTTTCATTTAGTGTATGTTAATGCAGTAAAAATGTGAGTCGTTACTTGTTGAAATTTAGGGTCTTTTAGCGTATGTTATTAGCTGCAAACATGTGTCATTCCTTTCTGAAATTTGGGTTTGTTTAGTGTATGTTAATGGCTGCAAATGTGTGTCGTTAGTTGCTGAACTTTAGGGTCGTTTAGTGTATTTTAATGGCTGCAAATGTGTGTCGTTACTTGCTGAAATTCAATATGGTTTATGTTGTATATCCAAATCAAATGGCTTAAGATAAAATATAGAACTAAAAGGAAATGGGTCAAATGGGTATAGCGGGTCAAAGTCATTTAACATGTATACAATATAACTTTTAAAAATTGTTTGATTGTAAGTTTGCAACAGTTTAGTTTTGTAAACATATTTTAACACAGCAAAAGGTGAGGCAACTGACATGTTTTCAAGACGTTCTAAAAACATACCTGTTTGTTTGCGCCTGATGCACCCATGTTGGTTAGCAGTGTGATTGTATTTTTAGCTCATGTTATTTGCTTTGGTTTTCTCAATAGTGTAACACCCTAAGGGTAACTTGTAGTAACTAGAAATGAGACCAAACCTCTGTTGCAAGATGTAGAAGAGTTTGTATGCTCATGTTACAATGATATCATTTTCAATTCTATTTCGAATAACAGGTATAATTCTTTAAATATCTAAGTGTTTATCAGCCTTTTGTTACTTGTACACATGCTTACTCCCCAACTTTCTTAATTCTTTGATAATTAAGCCATGTGCAGATTTAAATAATGTGCCATGTAATATTTGTGTTGCTAATGAAAACACATTAAAATCTAATTGGATGGTTATTACTACTGTTTTTCGACCAAAATTGTAGGTTAGTAGCTCACCATGCTACGTTTAAATTGTTTAAAAATAGGATGTTAATAACTGACGAGTATTATTAGTATGTTATTATATTAAAGAGTAGAAGTTTAAGAATTTTTTGGCACAATGGAATTGGATCTCTATGCCAATGTTGTGATTTAATGATACCATTGTGCTGTGTTATATTAACTACTGCTTTTTAGGCTTTATTGCTACAGTTTGAGGTGGATCACCGAGCACCAACTAGAAGATTAATCACTGTCAGTCTTAAGAAAAGCTTATAGTACTGCTTATAGTAGAGTTATTACTGCTGGCAATCCCCCCCCCCACCTGTCTTCAACCCCTACGTACCTGATTAATAAATACCTGTCTAGTGTAGCTCTAATACATAATTGCTACATTTAAAGTGTTTTCATTGTGGCAAGGGACCAATCGTGATCGCGTTGTAGTATTCATTATCTTTTATTACATGTAATAGATAGAATTGCTTCTTTTTATCAAGTCTAATAATTAGAATGTTGTGATAGTTACACTTGCAGATCTGTAAACTAACTTCAGTTATGTTCATCATTTGACTAGGTATTTCACACTAAGGTATTATCAGGTATTAGTATGCTAAAGTGATTAATCGTTTATTTTATGCAGGATCAATCTAGATCTAAAACTTTACCATATGGAGTTCGCACAACTGCTTTATTAGTAAGCACGAATATATTATCGATCGTGTTTAAGAAGGTTACGTAATTCATATATTCTAATTATTGTATGTCTAAACTACAATCACTGCAATCATATACTATGACAATAAAGGTTATATATGCCGTTGAAATTTAGCTTCAGGTCCACAAAGTGGTCTCAGCTCAAGCAGCAGTTCAGGTCAAGGTTTATGTGATGTCCTTGTCACGTTTAGTACATATATGAAACTGTTAAAGGTACATTCTTTTTCTTCGTACAAACTTTATTGTCGGTCTATTAGTCACCTTGAAAAACTTGAAGAATCACTTAGGTATGAAAAGTCTTATCTCTGTTCATCATTATGCTTGCTGATTGCACATTAGGTTTAGGTCCATGTTGCATTTTCACTTGACTGCAATTGCCACAATTGGAGAGTGTAGCTCATATGGTTTGTAGATAGCGCTCGCATTGCTGTTCAGAGGCGCCGGGTGTATCGATTCTCGCATTCCATATTTTTTTCGCTTGTGTGACTATACATATGACCAATAATGCCACACTAACATTAAATTTCATTGTGGCCATTAGATGAACAATAGTCACATAAAAATACACATTTTACTTGACTTTAAAAATATCTATATACTACTTATAATACATTATTTATAGGTCACACTTATTAACACGCCACACACACTTAAAAATCATGTGACCATTAAATGAACAATAGTCACACAAAATACACATTCACTTGACTTTAAACAACATGTGGTCACACTTATTAACACTTTTGGCCACTTTTGGTTAACTTGTATGTGACTAAATTAAAAAACATGCTTTGTGTGACTAAATATTACAAAACGCCACACAAACTTAAAATTCACGTGACCATTAGATAAACAATAGTCATACAAAATACATATTCACTTGACTTTAAACAACATATGGTCACACATATTAACACTTTTGGCCACTTTTGGTTAACTTGTATGTGACTAAATCCCAAAAAAACCATGCTTTGTGTGACTAAATATTACAAAAGGCCACACAAACATACAATTCATGTGACCATTGGATGAACAATTGTCACATAAAATACACATTTACTTGATTTTAAAAAGCATATGGTCACACTTATTAAGACTTTTGGCCATTTATTTTAAATTATATGTGACTAACTCCAAAAAAACAACACCTGTTGTGTGACTAAAGCATCACAAACGTCACATTTATTATATATTCATGTGGCTACAAGATGGGAAATAGTCACACAAAATACACATTTACTTGAATAAATCATCTCAAATGTCACATATATTATATATTTATGTGGCCAAAGGACGAACAATAGTTACTCTCAAAAACCATTCGTGTGACTATAAAGTGTTTACGGTCACTAATACTGATTAATCCAACAAGACTTATGCCTAATTTGTCACACATATTCGGGTTTCGATCACTCTTTTTCAATGGAAATAGCTACGAACTCCCTAACGTGACCGTATGTGACCTACAGTGGCGCGATCTTTAGTGACAAACGCCCAAAAAAACACGTGTGACCATATGTATATCGTCACACATTTTTGGAGTGACCAATACCAGCTTTTATACCAGTGCCAGTTCTGGGTTCTTAACCGTGTCGCTAGGTAGTGCTCCTGCCATTCGATCGGTGATGGCCTTCAACACTGTGTCGATTTTGTTGGTCATCTCACTCTGTTGTTGTTTGAAGTTGGCTTCAAACATGGACAGTCTAGTGTCTTGAGATGCCATAAAGTTGGATACCAATCCTTCAAGATTTGATTGACTGTTAAAGCCTTGAGGATTTTTGTTGAAGGAACGGTTCAAGATCGAACCATTGGGTTGGAACCGGTTAGGTGGGCTTGAAAAAATATTTTGAGGATTTTGCGGCTGTCTCCACCTAAGGTTTGGGTGACTTTTCCATAACGGATTGTAGGTGTCACCAAGATTGTTTTGCTCTAGTTTGAAAGTATACCACTTACCTCCCGCTTTGTCGGACGCGAGAATGCATATTCAACGAAGGCTTGTTTGGGATCTTCCATGCAATACTGAGTGTCGTGGGAACCACTGCAGATTTCACATAAAGAAGTGATTTTGTTCACTTGAGTAGGTTGCGTCGGAGCAAGATGAGCTTCCATCAAGCGTTGAACTTGATTTTCAAACTCGATGAGGCGGCGGCCGGATGTACTCGGGACATCTTGAGGAAAATAGATTGCCTTGACTGGCTTAGCGAAATCCCTTTGGTCGTTCCAACTTTCGTTGTCATAGAGGGCGAGGTCCTCTAATAATGCCTAGGATTCTTCGACATTTTTGTCACGAAGCTTGCCACCGGCCAATTGGTCAATGGTTTGTCTTATGACGGGATTGGCCTGATCATAAAAAATTTGGACTTGGAGCCAAAGATCGATGCCATGATGAGGGACTTTTTGGACTAAGTCCTTGAAACGAGTCCATGCTCCTGAGAGAGACTCTCCTTGATGTTGTTGGGAACATAAGGATGTCGTTGCGGAGTTTTACAGTCCTCCTATGTGGTGATGGATCCTGCTAGAAGACGTTCAAGCCTGTTTCTAGCTTAATCGTGATAGGAAAATTAAAATAAACTCAAGCGCGTTCTTTCCCTATTTTCACCGTCAAGGTCAAGTGAGTCCACAAGTTTTAAGAAATCCTTGAGGTGTTGGTTTAGATCGTCGGACCGAAGTCTGTGGAATGAGCATCCATTTTGCACCAACCTGATGGTGTCGGATCGAAGAGGTACCACATTGTTCCCTACGGGTAGCTCAATGGTATTCCTGTAGCCCTCGTGGCTAGGTTTGGAGTAATCTTTAAGAGTACGAATAGGATTCGCATCTCCCATGGTGGTTGACGAGAATGGATTATGAAACAAATAACACAAAGAAAAGCTAGACTATGAGAAAGCTAATGTACAGAATTCAAATCTCACTTGAAAGGATTCAAGCGAGTAGAACTAAGTTAAACAATGATTGAAACCTAACTATTCCCCGGCAGCGGCGCCAAAAACTTGATATGAGGGTCGTAGGACTTCAACAAGAAGTTTTACAACTCCCTAGGCGGTGTACCTAATCGTTGCAGTGTAGTATAGGCAAGACTCGCGGGTTGTTATCGTTCTCTAGGGGAATAGGTTAGGAAGGCTTGATCACGGTCTAACAGAATTCTAGGGGTTGAGAGAAGATTCTTTTTGTGTTTTTATATTTTATAGAAAGCAGGTAAAATCATATGTTTGAGAGGTTAGTTTGATTAATAAATAATTAAACTAAATATAATCTAATATACTGGTGATAACTTTATGATAAGTGAATGTATTTACCTAATCATGCACTACTCCTCAGATTGCTTCTCCTAGATCCGTTGCTTTGTCACACTTGTGATGATCTGTGTAAGTATTTCCTAGGTCATAAATGGATTACATAAACCTGCCGTCCATTTAATATTCCGTTAAGGCAACGCACAAGTAAGGTGGTATGAAGACTATTACAAGGCCCCTAAGAGTATATTAAATGCATGTGAAATATCTTAAGATGGATCAACCATATAAGGGGTAAGATAGTATGAAGACTGTTGCCGATGGTATCCTTTCTACACTTCTCGCGTTTCCCTAGACGTTTATGCCAATTTAATATCTTATGGCTAGTTTTCTAAAGCCTAACACGCACATTCATCAACAAAAAGCAATATTAAAAGGATCTACAACCTAAGTTTCATGCAATCATAAGTAAATACAAAGGAGGGTTTAGCCTCGCATATTATAAGGAAAGCAAGAGAATAAATCAAAAACAACACATAGACATATTGAATGATTAATGATAAATAACCTTACTTGATTAAAACATGGATTGAAGGTAGTACAATAGGGTTTTTGAGGCTTTAAAAACAACCTACAAGCCAGCTATAAAGACTAGGGTTCGTCCCCCAAAAGTTATACAAAGTTACCCTAAAGTTACATACTTAAAACCCTAAAAATGATTTTGTATTTATAGAGACATCGACGCGACGGCGTTACTTTGGAATCCTGACGCCGTCGCCATGTAGATGATTCTAGATCCACTTTAAGTCGGCCACGTCTTGACGCTGTCGCTGAATCTATGACGTCGTCACCATGAAAGTCTCGACGTCGTCGCATTATGGATGTGACGCCGTCTCCAGCCTCTGAGTGCATAATTCTTCATGGTTTTTAGTGTAGAGTCGTAATCTTATCCTTTTCTTCTCCAAATGAGCCCAAGTCACGTGTATTTCTTTTAAATGCCATCCAAGTGCTAAAAACCTGAAAACAAACGATTAAGCATATAATCTGGGCATATTTGCATGATTTAAAGGGTTAAATGACCCCGAAATAGTGTATAAAATAACACCTCATCATGTACGCGCCTCGAGGCTCATTGACAAAGATGGCATCCTTGCTTTGTCCGGCCAAAACCCTACCAACACCGGGAATGTGCCCTCGATGCTTGCCCTTTCGAACCATGGCCATTTTTTGGTCCTAGGTGTAGGGCACACCCATCGGCGTATTGGCACCTAGATCCCTCAGCCGGATCATCTCCTCCTATGTAGTGACAAAAAAACAAGATAGTTAAAATATTAGTCGGGTTACTACATTATGCGTCGACAAATCATTAAAGTTGTATTTAGTGACAATTTTATGTGTCATTAAAACCTCTGCACTATAGGTATATTTTCTTGTAGTGTACATCAAGGAGTAAAGTGTTGGCTTAACGCTAGACAAAGGCTACAATAAGGGAATCCACAAACCTTCACCCAAAACACTTATAGAGTCTAACCTAGCTTAAATTTGAAGCCTCGCGTCTCTTACGGTTTGAAGATTCACCTTTGTGAAGGCTCAAGTCTAATACATGACAAGGTTTGAAGCCTAACCCCCGTCAAGGTTCCAAGCCTAGGTGAAAGCCTCCCTACCCATGTTCCGGTAGATAAGGAACATGGGTATGCTGATGTGCAGATGTTACAAACCAAAGTTTTACAACCCTTCTAGGCAGTGTACCTAACCGTTGTAGTGTAGTATAGGCAAGACTCGGGGGGGTTATTATCGTTCTCTAAGGGAATAGTTTGGGTAGGCTCTAATTGTATGTTTACTAAGGTCTAGAGGTTGAGGGAAGACTATTTTTGTGTTTTTATATATTTTTAAAAAGCAAGTAAAATCTTGGGTTTAAAGAGGGGGTTGATTAAACTACTAATCAAACTACTCCTAATTCTATTTTAATTACAGAAAAGTAAAGTGATGGAAAAACTCGTATGGTTAAACAAATGTGTTCACCTAATCATACACTACTCCCTAGTCGTTCTCTCTAGTTTTATCGCTCGTCACCCTTGTTAGTGTAATATGTAAGTATTCCCTAATACAATAGCGGGTTGGTCAAATCAGCTATCTACGTAACAACCTAAACGGTGGTTACCTGCAGACACCGCTCACGTCCAATAGTAAATTCACGCCCAATAAATACCTAACTAGGAATCCGCCCTTACGGCAAACTAGATATGAAGATCCAGAATGTGGGTATCCTCTTAACATAATCGCGTTTCTCTAGACGTCTATGCTATGATATAAAGATCAAATAGCTAGTTTTCTAAAGCCTAACACGCACACCACTAACAAAAAACAATAATAAAAGAGATAATAAACTAGGTTTCATGCAGTAATAAGTAAACATAATTTAAATTTAGCCAAGCATGTTAACTGAAAGCAAAGAACAATTAATCAAACAACACATGGATATATCAAATGATTAAAAGGATAAAGAACTTCACTTCAATCAAACATGGAGTTATAGTGAGTACACAAGGGTTAAAAACCCATAAAAACGATCAAAACCTCTGCTAATGAGTTATCCCATGAATATCTCTCATTTTTACATACAAATAAAAAAAATAAGGGTTCTATATATAGACTTTCAACTCTGACAGTGTCGCTAAGAAATCCTGACGCCGTCAGTCGGCGAATTTTCTTAGGGCTTCTTCATGTCGGCTACTTTGACGCTGTCACAAAAGTTGGTGACCCCGTCGCCTTGAAACACTGACGGCGTTAGATAGAAATCCTGATGCCATCTCTACGACATGTAAACCAAAGCTTGATCAAAATTGTGTAGCATTCTTGTCCTGTTTCTTCCCTAATTGAATCCAAGTCACATGTATTTCCTCCAAATGCTTCCCAAATGCTAAAATGACAAAAATAAATGATTAAGTATATAATTTGGGCATATTTGCATTATTTTTTGGGGGTTAAATAACCCTAAAAAGTGTATTAAATGACACCTCATCATATGCTACAGAGTTGGTCAAACAAGAACGTGGCTTTCTAGTTGCCATGATCTATGCTATGACATCTCGGCCATGACCTTTGTAATTGCCTCAACATCTATGTTAGATTAAGCTTGTAAGAAAGGAAGTCATCATAGAGGTATGTAAATTAAGTGAACCCGTGAGATTTAATCTTCTCTACCTCAATACTTTCTTAAACATAATCATCATGACTGATTCTTATACCAGAGGCGGTTCGCGGGGTTTCCACGCGTGTTTTAACGTATTGTCTTCTATTTCTTATTTTCAGGTTATCATGTGCTCGGCATCACCACCATTACCCTTAATTCTGTCAATCACCATTGGCGGCCTAGTACGTGCAAATTATTGTACGATAAGTGGCGCCATACATTGGACCCGTAATAAAAAATCCCAATATTATACCATGGTATAATATTGTAACCTAAATATGAAAAATCTCTTCCATTTATTCGTTTAATGTTAAGTATACGATGATGATGCAATGTTTATATTGTAAGCTTAAAAACAGTGGTGCTTCAAGGGTAAAACAAATCAAGCTAGAACTTTAGGCTCTCAATTTTCGAAGATCCCTGATTTTCCAAGACCTTGTATATATATAACGAGTTGGTCACATGCTTGTTGGCCATTATCTTTTGAGACCCAGGTTATGTAAGGCCTTAAATTAGCCAATAAATATTAAATAATCAAAATGTTAGTCGTTTTATGTTTCTACTTTTAAGATTACTAGTTGTAGAAATTTAAGCCTAATATTTCAAGCCTCACAAATAAAAGATGTTTTATAAGCCTTGAATAAAGTTTGCGTCGTACCTAAAGCAAAACATGATTCAAAGACCAGCAAAACATGAACTAGGCGATTTTGAGTTTATGTTAGAAATGGTTATTCGGTGAGACATGTTATTTGCAATCCATTCCATTAGCAAAAATTTATGATTAAAAGACATTCGTATTAGTGATGTATTAAACGATTAGAAGATCTTGCACTCTTTTTAAAAAAAATAGAGATAATGGATTTAAGGGTGTCTTAATTTCGCCAGATAAGTTGCTAAAGAAATAAATGTATAACTTAAATTTGAAGAAAAACCGAACTATAATGATGATATCATTGACAATGAAATTATAAAAACCCCGAAAAGGCATTTTTAGAACTGATCATTTCTTATACGTCGTATATTAGGTTATTTTAATACTTATCTAAATTATAATTTACATTATATTATATCCCTATAGTATGCTAAAAATTTCGTTCTGGTGACAATTGCCATTACGGAAAGAAGTTTTTCAAAACTAAGCTTAACTAAAAGTTATCTAAAGTCAAAAATGACAAAAGAAAGATTAAATAGATTAGCTTATTTATCGACTAAAAATGAAGAATAATACCATATTTTATTTCTAAAAGGATTTCGCATAAAAATAGCTACTTTTTTTATATAAACGTTCTTTTCGGCAAATAACTTTGATAAAAGCCCCTTTTTAAAGCTTCGTTGTATGCCTCCGTTAATGTTAAGCCACCCTTGCTTAAAAGAATATCGTAAGAGTTTATTTCCTTGGTCGTTGAACGAAAATATTCTACTCAAAGCAAAGAATTTTAAAGCAACATGGGAAATACACAATGTTTTGAAACCTGGTTCGACCCTGCCGGTTAAACCGGTTGAACCGGTTTCGGTCGAAAAAAGGGGTCAAATTGAATCGGGTTTTATATTTTCGAAACCCGGTTAGACCCGTCGGGTTTGAAGTGACCCGGGTCAACCCGGTTCTTGAGACCCGGCAGGGGTTTTGAATTTTTTCATTTTTTTACGAATAAAGCAATTCAATTATATATATTTGCAATGTAACTTTATTTTTACATGTTATATTTGTTAATAAATTGTTTTTAGGCTAAGTATATGAAATATTCATGATTTTTTTATATAATTTTTTGTATTATTGCAAATATATAAATTCTTATTTATTTTTGGAAAACTGGGTTGACCTAACGGTTGAACCGGTAACCCGATAACTTGACCGGGTCGATTAGAAACCCGGTTTCAAAACATTGGAAATATGTGAATTCCATATTCTTTCTCTTCACCCAACCATTAAAACAGTGAAACTTTTAAGAGAATGGTATAACTCTATTTTTGTGTCGCTCAAGAAACCAATTGCCAAAAATAGAATAAAGCAAATATTTTGCGAAAACATTTACTTTAGATATTTACATACACACGCAAACATATATCCATATTCTTTTCTCACATATGTCTCCCTACTAATACTTTCTTTGCCTTTTTTTCCTTGTATGCAATCTAAGTTTTGTTAAATTAAAAAAAAGTAAGATTCTCTATTTCTTTCAAGTTTACAAGGAAGAGTGTATTTCAAGTTAGGTATCGTGTCTAAGTTTATAAATACATCATATACATGTAAGATTTAAATCAGTGTTTTAACACACAAACACACACACATCAGAAAGATAATATGGAAGAAATTAATCATTTCAGTCACGAAAAGCATCCATTGCAGCTCATCAACGGGGAGACGATTGTTAGTGTTGGTTTCAAAGATGGTGACAATGAACAAAAACCAGAAGCTGTTGGATGCTTTGCTTGTGTGAAACCCATATCACCAAGTCAAGTGACTCAGCATATGGTTACACCCAGTGTCGTTTTTTTATACATAAATCATGTGCACAACTCCCACTCACTATTAACCTCCCTTCCATATTTCAGCATCCTCTAAAACTCATTAATATGAGAACAACAGGATTCAAAGCTTTTGCTTGTGATGCATGTCGTCTTGATTGCTTATCTCATGGCCTGTGTTATTCTCCTAATGATGTATGTGATATATTTACGGCTTGCATTAATTGCTGTGTTGTTGAAATTAGTCACAATGTGGAGGCTGATGTTGGTTTGTGGTCATTACGTGTAATTATTTATACGGCTAGAAATACGTGAGTCTATCGGGGGCACACACGTATACATAAAGGATACATTTTATTATGTATTTAATATATATATATGTCGTGTATATTTATTAAATATATAATATGTTTCACGAAATATATTTAACGATCATTAGTTCTACCGTTAGATGCTATAACTAACTATCATCCGTTAAATACTTAAAGAAAAGGTCAAATAACTTTCTTTGAAAGGTTTTATTTTTTGAAAGGGTAAATGACTTTTAAAGAAAGGTTAAATGACTTTTAATTAATGAAAAGCAGCGTCAAAATGACTTTCTGGAAAGGGAAATTAACATTTCAAATTACCTAAAAGGGTTAAATGTCTTGTTAATGAAAGTGCAAATTACCACTAGTCTATATGTTAAACAATGATCTTGGTTGTTCTTTAGACACAACCAAAACATGACAACAACTTACGAACCAATTCATAAACATGTAACTCTTTGAATCATTGAATTGGTTTTATAGAGACTGTGAAACTTAACAAAAACAAAGACATAATTTCATTAAGTATTCAAATTGATTTGAAGCATAGAACAAGAACACGATGGAGTTGGGCTTGTTAATCATGAAAACACGTACTAGAATACCTAATGATAACAGGATCGTTTATGTGAATCATACCAAAGAGGTGGTTATATTAATCAACCTAACGGTTCAAGATTCTACTTCTCGTTTATTAATTTTATTTCAAAAACAAAGGTTAAGATAATGTTTATAATATAATGTGTTAAATATAAAACATCAATGCTAGATCCCAATCCGTTGGCTGTACTCGTAGTTAATTGTTAACTAGGCTAGTAAAATCCCAACAGTGAGGCATCGACAGCCAACTCGTTAAATGTTATGTTTACACAGCCTATAAGAAACCTAGATCCGTTACCGTATACATTTTTATTTAATTATTTTATAAGAAAATTAAGACAATAATACCTACATCATGTATCAAAATAAAAATATAAAACTAGATCTTGATTATATTACCATTTAATAAAGCATAAAAGGGTAGATCTAATTAGAATTGTTAATTAAATATGGATTTGATTTTATTTGTTATTATTTATTATCTAGTCTTAAGACTCACGTAATCATACTATATGATGTATGTGGCTCACTAGGCACCAACTCGAAAATCTAGTGGGAGTCTTTTGGTTCTCAATTTGGGGAAGACTCTTTTGAGAACTCGAAGCATTATATGATTTACTGCTTTCTGATAAGAGTATGTCTTCACCTCTACCCCTCTTTTTGTCTGTTTATATGCTTATATATTATTATTCCTTGTGACTTGGTATAAATATATGCAAAAGATTTTTGAAACTATAAACGGACTAATACTTATAGAGAAACTTGATTTATTTTGTCTGTAAATATACACATATATCAAAATTCCATGTGACCTGCTATGTGTTATTTGTAAAAATGGTTTTTTGACAAATTAAAAACAGACATTAAACTATCAAAAATTATTTTATTATAAGTTGATTGTTTTGCAAAGTCTTATGTGTCACTCGGGTGTAGTTGTCTATAATGTTGCGCTTAGAAACGTGACTTCCCACGATGAGACTTGCGAAAACAATTAGCTTATAATATGTTTAAATTACAAACACTTTGGTCAATTTTATTGATATAAAAGTTAACAAATGGTTTTTTTAACTTGTGTTACAAAGATGTTAGCATGCTTCTTTGTACACCTTTTGACATATGTTTTATAAAACTTATGTGTATACCCTATGTGAAATTAAGTCTATGCCAACCAATCTTGAAGAAACACTTGCAATTGGTTTTTATCTCATTTTGGTCAGACTTAGATAATTCTAATCCAAGGCAAAAAAATTCATAGGTCAGATCTATGTCAATTTTTGAAATTTCTCACTTTGGTCGACTTAAATCGAGTATACTTGGTCAGACCTTGGACCCGAGGCATAAGATGAGACTAAACATGTTCATGATATTACTATATGTTACTAATGCCATAACCAGTCTCATAATACTAAGAGTTGCATTTAATGCAATTAACGCACGCCGCTTACCTCTTGCCCTATTTGTTTACAAGTTGGAGTCATACCTTCTGTAAAAAGTGGGAGGTCAAGTTTGGGCTTTAGTCTTATAAGTAATTAATTGGGAGTTAATTCTTTATAAGAATTAATTATCAAATACTAATTAGTAGAACTTTTTCGATTGTAACGACTTCCATAGACGTAAACAAGTCGGATTTCTCAGGCTTTTCTTGAGAAACAGAAACTAATTGGACCTAACTTCATCGACTGGTACCGTAATCTTTGGATTGTGCTCTCGGTTGAGGATAAGTTAACCTATTTGGAGCATCCAATACCTGTTGTCCCTGTTCTTGCTCCTGGACAAGCAGTTGATCCAGATGTCCTTGCTGCTCATACTACGTGGGTCAAGGCATCTAAGGAAATTGTTGGTCTCATGCTTATGACCATGGATCTAGAAATTCAAAAGAATCTGGAACACCTTGGTGCATATTACATGCTTACGGAGTTGAAAACTTTGTTTTCTCAACAGCAAAACATGAACTTCTTCAAAACCGTTGAAGAGAATTTCACTCGTGCCCCGCCAGAGAAGGCCAATCTATGACTCTATGTTCTTTAAATTAAAAGCTACCATATATAACTTGGAGCATTTGGGACACCCCATGTCCTAGAACCTGGCATTGAGCCTTATTTTTGGTCCTCTCTGTCTCAGAATAAACACAGCTTTTGCTGCAAAAACTATAATTACACGGCAAGGGGAAGACTAGAGATAATTACATGCCGCTCTTAATCTTCCATGAGCAAACGCTTCTCCAAAGAAAGATGTTGCACCTGCGCTTCATGCAATCTGAGCAGGTAGGATCTAGAAAAACAATCACAAAAACAAGAAATCGCAAATGGTTGCTAAGGGTAAGCAAACCAAGGAAAAGTGGAAGACCAAGGCTTTCATTGCTCACTAAGCCTAAGATTACCCCTCCACCTCAAGAAATATACTCCTAGCGAAGGACGTGGACCCCCACCAGTGGCGGTTGAGGTAGGTCAAATAAGAGAAGGAATTTATCCCCAGTATCTCGCCGAGTTAATGAAGAATAAGAAGCTAGCTCAAGGAGCTAGTACTTCAGGTATCTTCACAATAAAACTCTATTCTTTTCCTAGTAAATCTTGGGTGAAGAACAACTAGTAGTGTGTACACACATCTGAAGATACACTCAGGGTCTAAGAGAAATAAAAACACTGAAGCATGAGCCTTTAAAACCGTACAGGGGCATTGTCATCGGTGTAGCTGTTTGAAGCTATTGGAAACATTCATTATTGTCACCCAATGGATTTGTCACAGTTATTCTGATTTATACCAGAATCGCTTCATGAGTGTCGGGCGATGGAGAGAGTATGCTCATTCCATTACTCAAGAGGGTGACACACTTGGTGGTAATTGCACATGATTAGTCAATAGCGAAGATCATATGTCTCAGAACCATCATAGGTTTTTGTAGACACACCACATAGCTATCTATTCGTCATCTAAATATGATCTATAGAGTTAAATTCATACGGAGTCGTATCACACAGAGATATACATGTACTTTGATCGAGATCATATATAGACATATAACATTGGCGTGCAACACACTACGCTGGTCTCGTTAATTCTAGGATACGAGACATATAGTGCTATTTATTATATTGCTATAAAGCATTCTATATTGAGCTAACACTCTTAATGCGCATCAGATGAAGCGATGGGTGAGACATAACACACGATGGTATATGTGCGACAGAGATCGACTACTGAGTACGCTCTGAACACACTGATCGCGCACTGTTGACAACATAAAGAATATGTTTAAATTACAAACACTTTGGTCAATTTTATTGATATAAAAGTTAACAAATGGTTTTTTTAACTTGTGTTACAAAGATGTTAGCATGCTTCTTTGTACACCTTTTGACATATGTTTTATAAAACTTATGTGTATACCCTATGTGAAATTAAGTCTATGCCAACCAATCTAAGAACACTTGCAATTGGTTTTAGCTCTTTGGTCAGACCTTAGGATAATTCCAATCCAAGGCAAAAAAATTCATAGGTCAGATTTATGTCAATTTTTAAAAGTTCTCACTTTGGTCGACTTAAATCGAGTATGCTTGGTCAGACCTTGGACCCAAGGCATAAGATGAGACTAAACATGTTCATGATATTACTATATGTTACTAATGCCATGACCAGTCTCATAATACTAAGAATTGCATTTAATGCAATTAACGCACGCCGCTTACCTCTTGCCCTATTTGTTTACAAGTTGGTCAGACCTTCTGTAATAAGTCTGAGGTCAAGTTAGGTCTTAGTCTTATTAGTAATTAATTGGGTAGTTAATTCCTTTAAGAATTTAATTATTAAAAATACTAATTAAGTGAACTTTTTCATTGTAGATGACTTCCACAGTCGTAAAAAATTCGGTTTTTAGGGCTTTCTTTGAGAAACAGAAACTAATTGGACCTAACTTCATTGACTGGTACCGCATTCTTCAGATTGTGCTCTCAGTTGAGGATAAGTTAACCTATTTGGAGCATCTAATACATGTTGTCCCTGTTCTTGCTCCTGGACAAGCAGTTGATCCAGATGTCCTTGCTGCTCATACTACGTGGGTCAAGGCATCTAAGGAAATTGTTGGTCTCATGCTTATGACCATGGATCCAGAAATTCAAAAGAATCTGGAACACCTTGGTGCATATTACATGCTTACGGAGTTGAAAACTTTGTTTTCTCAACAGGCAGAACAGGAACTTCTTCAAACCGTAAGAGAATTTCACGCGTGCAAGCAAGAAGAAGGCCAATCTATGAGCTCTTATGTTCTTAAGATGAAAAGCTACATATATAACTTGGAGCATTTGGGTCACCCCATGTCACTAAACCTTGCAGTGAGCCTCATTTTGGTCTCTCTGTCTAAGGAATATAACAGCTTTGTGCAAAACTATAATATACACGGCATGGGGAAGATTGTGAGATAATTACATGACATGCTTAAGCTTTATGAGCAAATGCTTCCAAAGAAAGATGTTGCACCTGCGCTTCATGCAATATGAGCAGGTAGGATCTAGAAAAACAATTACAAAAATAAGAAATCGCAAATGGTTGCTAAGGGTAACAATCATAGGAAAGGAAAGACTAAGCTTTCTTATGCTCCTAAGCCCAAGATTCCCCCTCCACCCAAGAAATATAATCCTGCGAAGGACATGACCTGCCACCAGTGCGGTGAGGTAGGTCATTGGAGAAGGAATTTTCCCCAGTATCTCGCCGAGTTAATGAAGAATAAGAAGCTAGCTCAAGGAGCTAGTACTTCAGGTATCTTCACAATAAAACTCTATTCTTTTCCTAGTAAATCTTGGGTGTATGACACGAGTTGTGGTACTCACATCTGTAATACTACTCAGGGTCTTAGAGGAAGTAAAAAACTGAAGCCAGGAGCTTTAAACCTGTACATGGGCAATGGTCATCATGTAGCTGTTGAAGCTATTGGAACTTTTCATTTGTGTCTCCCAAGTGGATTTGTGGTTATATTAAATAATTGTCATTATGCTTATTCTATTACTAGAGGGATTATTTCAGTTTCTCTTTTGAAAAACAATGGTTTTGTGAACTGCTTTATTGATAATGGAATTTCTATTTCTAAAGATGGTTTACTTTATTTTCATGCTATTCCACGTGATGGTATATATGAAATTGATTTACATTGTGCTAATTCAAATGATAGTTCTATTTATGCTATAAGCAATAAAAGAGCCAAGTTAAACTTGGACTCTACTCTCTTGTGGCACTGTCGTCTTAGACATATAAGCAAGAAACAAATTGAGAAGTTGCAACATGATGGACTTCTTAACTCAACTGACATTGAGTCTTTTGATAAATGTATTTCATGCTTATCTAGTAAGATGACACGTAAACCTTATTCACATCAAGTGGAAAGGGCTAAGGATCTGCTTGGACTAATACACACCGATGTATGTGGCCTGTTTAGATTTGTGTCAAGATAAGGAGCCAGCTACTTCGTCACCTTCACTAATGACTTTAGTCGTTATGGTTATGTTTACTTGCTGAAACATAAATATGAAGTATTTGAAACCTTTAAAGTGTTTCAAAAGGAAGTAGGAAACCAACTCAAGAAGACCATTAAATCGCTACGTTCTGATCGTGAAGGCGAATATATGAGTCAAGAGTTTTTGGATCATCTTAAAGAGCATGGGATTATTACCCATCGCACTCCTGCATATACACCACAACATAATGGTGTATCTGAGAGAAGGAATAGAACCCTGCTAGACATGGTTCGCTCCATGATGAGTCAAACAACTCTTCTAAAGTCCTGTTAGGATTATACCCTTGAGTCTGTTGCTCGCATTCTCAACATATTTCCAACTAAGAAGGTTTAAAAGACATCATACGAAGTATGGCATGGGCAAGCCCCTAAGATGTCTTACTTAAAAGTTTGTTGTTGTGAGGCACTTGTTAAGCGTGATACACTTACTAAACTTGACAAACTAGAACCCAGATCTATTAAGTGTATCTTTATAGGATACCCAAAGGAAACAATGGGTTACTCCTTCTACTACCCACCTAAGAACAAGGTACTTGTTGCTCAGAATGCTGAATTCTTTAAGAATAGTCTTATAACTCAAGAAGCAAGTGGGATTTTAGAAGATATTGAAATAATTCAAGATGAAGATACATATCCTTCTGAAAATACTAGTTTACATCATGATGAGGATGATCAAGAAATTGACGAACCTCAAAGTGATATCATTCCCGTTCATAAGTCCATAAAGACAAGACATGCCCCAAATCATATGTGCTTATACGTCGATGTTGAGGAGTATGAGTTGGGGGATCTTAATGAACCCACTAACTATAAAGCTGCATTGTTGGATCCTGAATCCGATAAATGGCTTGCTGCAATGAATGTGGAAATGCAATCCATGAAAGATAACCAAGACTGGGACTTAGTTGATCTTCCTCCTAACGGTAAAACCGTTGGTAGCAAGTGGCTCTTCAAGATGAAGACCGACATGGAAGGAAATGTGCACACCTATAAAGCTCATCTTGTAGCGAAGGGCTTCACTCAAACCAACAGGGTTGATTATGACGAAACCTTATCTCCTGTTGCAGACATTAGAGCTATTAAGATTCTTATATCCATAGTTGCTTTTTATGACTATGAGATTTAGCAAATGGATGTCAAAACTGCATTCCTTAATGGACATCTCTCTTAAGAGGTCTATATGGTGCAACCTGAAGGTTTTGTAAATCCAAAATATCCAAACCAAATATGCAAACTCAAGTGTTCCATTTATGGACTTAAGCAAGCATCAAGGCAATGGAATAAATGGTTTGATGATAAGATCAAGAAATTTGGTTTCACCCAAAACTGTGATGAGCCATGTGTATATAACAAAGCTAGTAAGAGTAATGTTACTTTCCTGATCTTGTATGTCGATGACATATTAATCATGGGAAATCACATTCCAATGTTACAAGATGTAAAATCCTATCTTGGGAAGTGTTTTGCTATTAAAGATTTAGGGGAAGCTGCCTATATCATTGGAATCAAAATCTACAGAGATAGATCAAGGCGATTAACTGGTTTGTGTCAAAGTGCTTATATTGAAAAAAATCTTGAAAAGATTTTACATGGAGAATTTCAAGCGTAGAAGTATCCCCATGCAAGATAAGCCAAAATTGTATAAATCACAAGGTGCTTCAACACCTGCTGAGGTGAAGCGCATGCAAAGGGTTCCTTATGCCTCGGCTGTAGGATCTATTATATATGATGTAAGATGCACTCGCCCTGATGTTGCGTTCGCTCAGAACATGACAAGCCGTTTTCAAAAGAATCCAGGGGAACTACACTGGACTGCTGTTAAGAACATTCAAAAGTATCTTCGGAGTACTAATGATATGTTTCTTGTTTACGGAGGTGACATAAAACGAGAGCTCAGGGTTGCTTGCTACACTAACGCTGGATATCTGACAGTTGTTGATGACACTAAGTCTCAAACTGGATATGTATTTGTTTTAAATGGAGGTGTTGTTGACTGGAAGAGTATAAAACAAAGCATCCACACAAACTCATCTACAGAAGCTGAGTATGTAGCTGCTTCAAACGCTTCTAAGGAGGCTGTCTAGATTAGGAAGTTCATTTCTGGGCTTGGTGTTGTTCCCACAAATGAAGAACCTATGAAGATGTATTGTGACAATAACGGAGCCATTACTATAGCTAATAAACCAGGAATCACTAATGCTAGACATTATCGTGCCAAAGTTCACTATCTTCATGAAATGATAGAATTTGGCGATATAGTTCTGGAAAAAGTTCACACATATGACAATGTAGTTGATCCTTTTACAAAGGCATTACCTTTCAATAAGCATTCTAAACATAATAAGAATATAGGTATGCTTCCATCTAATTGTTTTATGTAAATTTGTGTTTATTAGTATTTGGATAATTGAGATTGTAAGACAGTTTTATTTTCTGATGAATAAAGATACTTAATGTTGGTTTTCAATCATATAATAACTGTTGTCCTATATTTGCATGTTTAATCCTTGAATAATTTTATTATTCTAGATATGTCCATTGTCGGTTAACAATATGGGAATATTATTACATTAAGGTAAATGTGAGTGTTGGTTATATTCTTTGAATATATGGATTATTCCTGCCAAACTTATATGTTATTCACAAATGATGCATATTGGACACCCCTGACTTTTGAATATTTACTTTTGGATCCTTGTCATCAGTAAGATATCGAAAATGGTTAAATAAGTCATCCTTAGACTTGAGATGCAAACAAATTCTGCATGTGTGGATATCATTTTTTAATTATAAGTCAAACGCTATCCTGAAAAAGGTAGTTATACAGGCTATTCTTGGAAGTGATGTGAAGCAGCATCCACAATGCTTGTAGTCAATAAAGAATTTGTTCCTCCACTTGCTATGTAGAGAAAGATACCATTGGGCCCTCTCCATAATTGATCAGGTAATTGTGTGGCCGCACCCAAAAGGTAATTTAAGATAATTCTTAATTACATTTGGCATATCTGAATTAACTTCTATAACGAGAAACTAAATAATTAAACTATATAGAATGAGTTAGGATCCATATCCATGGTTTAATGGTATCTAAAATAAAGGGACGATAATAGCAAGTAATATAACCATTATATTGAGATGTTTCTTGAAACCATAACTCAGGTATTTTTGGGAGCAATAGAGTGTTGCTAGACACTTTTTGCTGTTAGTATAAACTAATGTACTATGCTAATTCCCATGTGGGAGCTGTTGGTTTGTGGTCATTACGTGTAATTATTTATAGGGCTAGAAATACGTGAGCCTATCGAGGGCACACACGTATACACATAGGATACATTTTATTATGTATTTAATATATATGTATGTTGTGTATATTTATTAAATATATAATATGTTTCATGAAATATATTTAACGATCATTAGTTTTACCGTTAGACGCAAAAACTAACTAACTAACATCCATTAAATACTTAAAGAAAAGGTCAAATGGTTTTCTTTGAAAGGTTTTATTTTTTAAAATGGTAAATGACATTCAAAGAAAGGTAAAATGAATTTTAATTAATGAATGGGTAAATGACTTTCTTTGAAAGGGTAAATGACTTTTAAAGAAAGGGTAAATGACTTTCAAATTAATAAAAGGGTAAATGTAACCAACTAGGCTAGCTCAGTTGGACACCAAGATTCCTTAGGGGATTGGGGATGGGATGTTTGGCTAGGGGAGGTCTCGAGTTCGAGTCCCACCCGAAACTTTTACCCCTTCGGGCGGAATAGGAGGAAGTACAGGCGGGTTTAGGGTACAGCATACTGCCCCTAATTGGATATCACTGTTGGACCTGAACCACTAACAACTAACAAGCCATTCTAAAAAGAGGGTAAATGTCTTTTAATGAAAGGGCAAATTACCAAGTCTATATAAACATATGTTTAGTTTGTTCTTAGACACACTAAAACATACAATAACTTACTAACCAAATCAAACATGTACTCTTTGAGTATTTGAATTGGTTTTAAGAGACTGAACTTAACAAAAACAAAGAACATATATTTCTTTGTGTATTCAAATTGGTTTTAAAGCAAGAACAATAACACGTGGTGTTGGCTTGTTAATCGTGAAACAGGTACTAGCATTCTAACGTATCTGGGTGACGTGTAGTGTGAGCATACCATAGAGGTGGTTATTTTAATCACTAACGGTTTCAAGATCTACTCTCGTTTATTGATTTTATATTAATAACAAAGGTTAGTATATTGTTTATATTATTATGTATTAATTTATTACATCAACCTAGATCCAATCCGCTACGTACTCGTAGTTAATTGGTTAACTAGTTTGTAAAATCCCAACAGTTGATGCTATCAAAAAACAGGCAATGGTCAAATTTGAACATGATGGCCACCCAGAACATACTTTAACTCTCCAGCTAAGACCGGCTTCATTTTGTTGTGATGCTTGTCATACCAAGATGAAGGCTTATTTTATCAGTGTGATAGTTGTGACTTTTGGATCCACAAAACGTGTACTTCCTTAGCCTCTACCCTTGATCTACCTCATCACCCAAATCACCTACTTGTTCTTGTCTATTCACTTCCAGAAAAGTTTTATAATTACCCATATTATTGTGAGTTCTACACAATATACATTCGACGGAATGAATGGTTGTATCATTGTGCAAACTATAGATATTTTTCCCATATAAAATGTGCCTTAAATGCACCACCACCTTCCATTCCAAGGTAATACTCATACAAGTTTTCCTCCTTTTTTTGTTTGTGAGTGCACTTTCTAACAATGTATATGTCAATTCAGAGATCGTCCAAGTACTTATGATGCTAATGAAGACGCAAATGATCTGCTGCATTTTCCCATGTCATACGTAATTATAGATCCATTGAAACTTCTTAATATTAGTAAGGTATTTCTTGATGAAAATGATGACGTAGAAATTAAGCATTGGAGTCACCATCATTCATTAATCCTGAATGTTAGGCCCTAACATAACAACATGCCAAGCACTAGTGATTCCATTAAGGTATGTTATGGGTGTATACAACCCCTATCGTTTCCATATTATAGCTGCAAAGGTGGTTGTTCATTCACTCTCTACAAATATTATGCCCAATTACTCCTTTCAATAAAACAACAACTTCACCTTAATCATTTCCTTGATTTGGTAGACACATCAGGACATGAGTACTTATATAAATGCACTAGTTGTTATAGCCAGGGAAAGACGTTTGTGTACCGATGTGAAACTTGCGATTTTTACCTTTGTGTAAATTGTGCATATCTACCCAACATTATTAAACACAAAACACACAACCATCCACTTATCCAAGTTATGGATTCCCGACTTTCATGTAAGGCTTGTACCAAATGGTCTAGTTATATACGCTATTCTTGCAAGGCTTGTGACTTCTTTCTAGACATGTATTGTGCAATGAGGTCGCCATAATCCTCGTATCATAGGTATTGCAAAGGACATGAAGTTCCATTGACATATGCCCCAGTCCAAGATCATCCTCAAGATTTCTACTGTGATATTTATGAAATACAAATGCATCCCAAACTCCCACTCTATCATTGTCAAATACACAAAATTTATTTTCACCTTAGGTGCCTTAGTCGAATTGATTATTATGCAAACATATGGGCTAAGGGCACCAGAATTTATTCATATCATAAACATCCTTTAACATTTGTTCGAAGAAAGAAATCTCCTCGGTATGTGTGTTATACTTGCAATCAAGATATTAATGGTTACCTGGTTCTTGAATGCCGGGCTAGAGTATGTAATTTCGTTCTCTGCCTTCAGTGTCATATTAATAAGTTAGGCGAATAGTTTTTTTATCTGATGATTAGGAAGTAAGGAATTGAAGTATTGTCATTGTTTCCATTGTTTGTTTATATCTATTAGATTCCTCTTCTTATCTTATTCGACTGTGCACAAATATAATTTTGTTAAGTTAATAAATAGATATTAGAAGGGTATCACGCGTTACGCGAAGGCGGGTACCATGTGAGATTAACCGAATAAACAAAAAAAATTGACCCCGGTGAGGCCCGGCTCACCCGTTTTTATCGGTTCTGACGGGTCCTCTCTGGTTCATTTTCAAACGGCTTTTATTGGCTATCCGAAATGATGTTGACTTTGGTTCCCGGTTAAACCTGTTCGTCCAGTATGGTTTTCAAAACTATATGCACCATTATGTTGGTTTGTGGTCATTACGTGTAATTATTTATACAGTTAGAAATACATGAGCCTATCGGGGGCTCACAGGTATACACATATGATGCGTTTTATTATGTTTTTAATATATATATGTCGTGTATACTTATTAAATATATAATATGTTTCACGAAATATAATTTAACGATCGTTAGTTCTACCG
>BQNB010071714.1:0-12457 GCA_026074375.1 Tanacetum coccineum
GTAAAAGATTTTGTTCCCATGGAGAGTGACAGATTAGTTCCTAAGATATCAACTGGAAAATCTAAGAGAACTGCAGAAATAGAACTTGACCATGACGGGTCTAAGAGGCAAAAGACTAATGAAGAACAATCAGATGAAGAGGAAAAAGAATTATCAGAAGAAGAGCTACATAAATTGATGATGATAGTTCCAGTGGAAGAAGTCTATCTTGAAGCCCTACAGGTCAAATATCCAATCATAGACTGGGAGGTTTACTCTGAAGACACAAGATAGTATTGGAAAATTATCAGAGTTGGAAACTATACAGAAGCTTATCAGACTTTTGATGATATGTTAAAGAAATTTGATAGAGATGACATGGATAAGCTATGGAGTTTGGTTAAAGAAAGATTCAGTTCAACAGATCCTACTGATGACAAAAAAAGAACATTATGGGTTGAATTGAAGAGGTTGTTTGAACCTGATATTAATGACATTCTGTGGAAGATTCAGAGATATATGCATGATCCATTGACATGGAGGTTATATGATACATGTGGTGTTCACCATGTATCTACAGATAGAGGACATGATATCTTCATGTTGGTTGAGAAAGATTATCCACTGACAAGAGGGATTTTGACTTTGATGTTGTGTAACAAGCTACAAGTGGATCAATATTCGGAGATGACAAATGAACTTTTAAAGAAAATCTTCATACTAGCAAACAGACCAAGACAGTAAAGTGTTTGGAAGCATCCTCTCTACACAGAAGGTTTAATTTAGAAACTTGATGATTTAAAGGTAAATCACAAGTTTAGGGGAGGATGTTTGGGAATTAAGGGCTTCTACAAGTTTCTACAGCTGGTTCAGCTTAGTACTGCCAAGAGAAGACTTAGTATTGTCAAGCTAAGTTAGTACTGTTAGTGTTATAGTTAGTACTGTCAGTACAAAATGTTAGTATTGTTAGTTAATAATAGTTAGTACTACTTATGTGATATGCGTGAGATATATTAGGAATAGATATTCATGATCATGTAACGCGTTTTGTAAGCCCATTAGGGTTTCCTTGGTGTATATAAGGAACCCTAAGACATTGATCTAGATATCAAGTTTTATATATTTTTCATAGCAAATATAGTTAGTATTCATAGTTTCAAGGTTATTCTGTAATTTTGATTGTGTTTAATATATATTGAAAGTTTAGCAAGATCTTGTTTTACTGTTTCATTGTTCTTCTTAGTATTACAAGCTAGATTCCACATAGTTTGTAGTGTTTACAATCTTAGTTTCTACTATAGTTGTTTTGGATCTATCCAACATAACTAAGCTTTAACAAGCTAAGTAAGATCTGTTCAAAAGGGATCAACACATGTAATGAGGATAGTTAGCAAAATGGCATCCAGGGGGACATAAGGACCTATAAAGAAGGATTAGGGCTAAGATATCACATGGGTTTTGGATTCCAAGGGGAGGGTTTCCATGGTAGTTTACTATGTGGGAGCATGTAGGTTCAAGCCATTATCCAATGTGTATATGGTAGGTTTACTAAACATGCTATGACAAGAAATGATGGCTTAAGGAGTACAAGGTGGGGGGGGGGGTTTACTTATCAAAAGGGATGAGAAAAAAGTAAGTTTGAAAGTGTATAAGTATTTTGGGGTATTGGTAAAGGTTGTGAATTGTGTTGGGTATGTTGTGCATACATGCATGCAAAATGATACAATGATGAAAAACCTACGTGTATTCGGTGAAACCGAATGCATATGATTACTAAAATGTGATTATGGAAATGTTAATGTGCTTGTTTAGCGTCGACTAATCCTTAGTCTAGTATGGTAGTTCACGAGATAAAACGTCAAAATATGGTTCTCGTTATTTGCTGGATAACCTAACGGTTATACGTAAAGTCTATATTTACTTGTTTAGAATAAGACGTTTTAGTTTATGAATAAATGTTGATCTAAATTTGTCGGTTGTCACAATTTGATTATTTAAAAACTAGACTACTGTTTTATTACTTTATGAGATACTTTTTTTCTGAAACCCTTCTGTTTTCAAATTCACTATTACGGCGGGATAAACACAAAGCCTCAAACACGCTAACGCCACACAAACTAAAACAAATTTTCAAAACACAATTAGCAGGAAACGAAACACGGATCGCACGACACCATATAAAATCAACTATTATGCTCACATATCAAAACTATCACATAAATTATACATTGCAAACTATTACCATTAAAAATTGAATGCGTACCTCAGGTATAAAAACTCTAAAAAATAGTTCACAAGGCCAAATAACAGGTAGTTGCACTTAAAAATTCAAAGATCATGAGCAAACAACCATAAATGATACAAAATGAAAAAAATAAGCAAATCTGGCACAAACTAGACTCCGAAAGATATCATCAAGCGCAAAGCATGCTAGGATGGTTCAAACTGCATAAAATTGGCAACCACGACTACGTTTCAGATTCCAAAAGACACTATAAAGCACAAAACAGGATAATATTTGTTTGTTCTTTTTTCAAACTCAGTTTATACAACAATACATCCAAATCCATAACAAAAAATATTTTTCTTTTTCTAATTAACAGCATTTACTAAATCGGCATTTATATTCGTAATTATGAAAAATATGAGAAAGCAAAAAAGATTTCAGAATAGGCACCTAATCATAAGATTTGTGTTTTGTCTTTTCAAACCTACTTTATACAACAATATAGCAAAATCCGGTACTAAATATCGGTTTCCTTTTCAAATTCACGGCACTTACAAAACCATTTAGCAATTGTTGAGAACATTAAAAAATAGCTTCATCCGTTTAACAAATCAAAAATATATAAAATTAGCAATCAGGACCACATATTAGCTTTAAAGCATATTACGAAGCAACTACAACCACAGATAACGCAGATAAAGTAACGCGAGCACACAAAGAAACCATATAATATCATCACGTATTAAGATTTTTGCTTCAATATAGATACCATGTCTTTTGATGCCATTTTATGTGTTAAAATTATACCACGTCTTTATCATTTTATGTTCACTATTATGGTTGGGCAAATGCATAGCCTCAAACACGCTAGCGCCACACAAACTAAAAGAAAAAAATTAAAACACAGCCAGTAGGGAACGAAACACAGATCGCACCAAACCGTACAAAATCAACTATTATACTCACATATCAGAACTATTACAGAAATTACATATTGCCAACTATTACCATTAAAAGTGAATGTGTACCTGTACTACAACCACTATACATGTTGAAAAATTTTCTTTGCATTATGCATAAATTTCGAACACCAACAACAACAATAGTAAGATTAAAATACGAATCCAAATATAAGAACACATCCAAAATAACTTTCAAACTTCAAGAATCAACCTAAAAAGTAAGTTTTATACAGCAATGCATAGTGTTACAAAAAATTATTAGTTTCTACACACAGCGCACGAAATAAGCACTCATGAACACATATTTATTTTGGGCATCCCAAAAATAGCTTCGAGTACTTAACAAATTAGATGTTATTAACAAAACTTATACAAACCATATAATGTAAGCACTTATAGCCAGATTTAAGCAATACATAAGAGCTCACGTTTACACAATGTTGGTTTATCTTTATATACAAACTAGGCCATAACTCGTCGTACGCAAAACTTAGATGGCATATTCCAGGCAATACAAAATCCGCAACATTTTTAACAATATCGGTTTTTTGGCTGATACATTGCATTGGCTGCAAAATCTACAAATTATAGGTTTACCGAATTATCATAGCATGCCAACAGTCAAACACTCCAATTTCGTATCTCATTCTGCTTACACAATGTCGGTTTATCTTTGGACACAAATTAAGTAATAACTAGTCGTACGCAAAACTTAAATGGCATAATCCAAGCAATATAATATCCGCAACATTTTTAACAACATTAGTTTTCTGGCTAATACATTGCACTGGCTGCAAAATAAGGCAACCCTTTATATAAAGAGCTCGTGTTTATGAAAAATTACAAATTATTAGTCTACCAAATCATCATAGCAAACCAACAATCAAACCCGCCAATATCGTATCTTATTCTGCATAAGAATATTGAAATAAACCTCAAAACTGAAATATCGCAAAATGCAACAACAATTTAATCATCATTACGAGCCAAACCCCTAAACAATGTTAATTTAAAACGTCTAAACTCAGCAAATTTATATCTTAAATACACAAATGTATACAACTAATTAGCACACGTGACCACAAATTAGAATGTAAAACATTTGGAATTTAAAAAACTTAATTTGAATTACTCATAACAAATTAAACTAACACAAACACTATTCATCAATCCAATTACTCGTAACCGATTAAACTAACACAAATACTATCCATCAATCCAATAACAACATGCAAAGCGAAAAATTGATAAATAAATACGAAATACTTACCAATCATATGTCAATCATTTCTGGGTGTTTAAACCACCAAAAACACCAAACAATCACGCTATGAGACAAATAAAGAAGCTAAAGATTGAAATCTTGAAAAAGAAAACCTAAAAAAACCTCTTCCAATTAAACCCGTGAAGCTAAAAAAACACCGAACAACCACCTCCTAAGAACTAAAAGAGAGTGATAAGCACGCTTCCAAGAGGCAGGAGCATAGTTTGTAACGACACCGGACTAACAATTACAGCCCAAGAAGAAAAATGGCTCAACAAACAAAGTCCAACATTAAACACTCAAAAGAGGCTCACTTAATGCTAATTAAACGGCTTCACTTAATGGTATACGCCTTCATTTAATTGTAAACGGCTTCATTGGCTTCCTTTAATTCAAAACGGCTAATTCCCACACCTAATGTTATATAGTACGAGTCGTTCGAACCCGTGCGATGCACCGGGCTTAGTTTTGTTGGTAATCGAGATTTTGGTTATGCGAATCCGTGACTTGTAATATATGTTAAGGCGTAGTGAAGTTGTGATTAGTTAGTAAAGTTGCCACACTGTTCCATTTAGCATCCGTTGATCCCATTAAGTAACTAATAAACTATAAATGATTAATTTTTTTAAAGTAAAATTAAAAGAACATATTAATGTTGTGATCCGGCTACTTAATTGTTCTGTAACTTCTAAAAGGAAACTTGAAGAAACCGAGCAAACTTAACATATAAAACTAAACATGTTACTTGTGCATAAATTTGTGGAAGCACACAATAACTATATGGCTACAAAAGTTTAACCGAACATCAATTTAAGACATTCATACAACCATATGAAAATCACGCACGTGTACCAAAGTGACGTTGCTTTTATCATTTTCAAAGATGGTGCCTTTTTTGAGGAATTGCCTATATAAAAGCAAAAAGCTACTGATGAAAGTATTGAACACAAAAAGTTTGAAAAGTTACCACTATAGGCTTGAAATATTTTTTTTCCTATTTCTTTCTATATTCAATGATCGTCGTATACAACCATTTTAATATTCATGGTATAATTGTTGTCTTGTTGAAAGTTACACCCAAACAACATAGGAACAATGGTGTCGCAGAAGTAAATCATGAGAAAAACTAACATGAAGATATGCTTTGGTATAGTTGATCAAATATAATCAGATCCATATCAAGTTGTCTCACAGCTACATTAGCTAGTCAATGATTGGTATAAGATTGAAAAAAGTGTACTCAATCAAAATTTATCATGTTATTAACAATTAGTCACCTTTTCCATTCTCCAGACCAAAAAGTATGACCGCTAACAAAAAATCCACTTTTTGTATCTAACATTTCAACATGCTTATACAGTTATACGAAATCCGGATAAGAATTCAGCTTGACATTTTTATAGAACGTTATTTCATCTTGATCTTAAACCATCACCTAATTAAGCTTATAACTTCACTGTTTTTGGTTCTTAATGCATGAAACTTACACATCATGTAGTTTACACATCTACTGGTAATCGATAACCACCGTCGCCACCACACCACAACCGTCACTATCGCCGTACCACAAACCCACTAACGCCACGGACATTATCGTAGCCATCAACCTCCTCCAGCCTCCACTTCTGCATAGATCAAAGATAGTGACATTAGGTCTAGTTTCTAACCATTTAGATTAAGGAATGATGATGAAATTGTCATTAGAAGTAGAGAAAACATGTACAACCACCTCTACCGGCCATCTCCACCGGCCAAGAACCAACATCCTCACCTTAATTACTATCTTCACCACCGCAACCTAAATCTCCTATTCTTCGGTCCTTGTCACCATTCTTCAACCACCGATCTCCACATCAGGGCGTCCAAGAAAAAGTGAGTTTCGTATGTGCTGTTGTGAGATGCTTATTTGTAGATGTGAAATGCTTTAGTGTTGTAAGTGCATGAACTTTTCGTATGTGCTGAGTATTAAAGTTTCACATTTATGTTATCACATAAAAGTAACTGTTATAACATGCTTTGTATCCCTAAATTAAACTGCAGTATTAAAGTTTTCACATAACATTCAATCAAGACGTGAGTTTCATAGCTTGGGTTATGTACAAACTTCATAGCTTGAGGTACTTCTCTTGAAGCCTCCAATTTAATAAGGAGGACCCAATCTTTATTATATATATATATATATATATATATATATATATATATATATATATAAATCATTGCAATCGATATATGAAATCTGGAAAAAAAAAACTAAGACAAACATAAATATTAAGTGGACAATTTTGAGAAAGAAAGAGTAAGTGTGTAAGGTGTGTATCGGGAAAACGGCAAGGGAATCTTGCCATGTCAGCGGCAAGATGAAAAATACCACTCCTTGCATAGCAGGAAAAAAAGCAATATTTACTTTTGCGGGAGTCTAGCCCCGAGCCTTGAAAGAGAGAGAAAAGACTTTTGAGGAGAGAGACTATATTTTATTGGTTGTGTTGTGTAGGTAGAGTTGAGATCAACATAGACTCAAAATTTAGCATAGACCCAATGAACAAATCCTAGCCACTTATTTTTTCATCAAAATAATAAAAACCCACTTTTCATCTTTTTTTTAAAATAAAATATCTTGTAAACGGTAAATCGTCAAACGATAAAAAATACACCATCGCGACGAGTATTTTTTTATCTTTCAGTAGACATCCACTTCGATATACTTTCGAAGAACTTTTTTTCCGATTTTTTTTTCAATCACGTCTGAAAAAATCACATGTGATTTGTATCACAATCACATGTGATTTCATAAAATCACATGTGATTTTTTCCATACGTAACTAAAAAAATTCGAAAATATTTTCGTCGCAAGTATATAAAAGTGCCCCTCTATAGAAAGATGATTTAATTTTCGTCGCAATGGTATGTTTTGTTAAGGTGGAAAGCGGGTTTTTTTTTTATTTTGATGGAAAAATGAGTGGCTATGATTGGTTCATTTGGTCTATGCTAAAATTTAGGTCTATGTTGAACTTTTGCCTGTGTAGGTATTTGTATTTTAGGAGTATTTTTAAATGATAAAAAGTTAAAAAAAATTAAAGAAAGAAAGAGAGGGTGTTGCAATGGTTGAGGGAAAGTTGAAGGAAAAAAGTAAGAGAGTGTTTTTTGATGATGTGGAGCTGATGTGGCAAGGGAAAACCATTAACCACACCCTCCACCCTAATAGATATAGAGTTGGTCCTCTTATTCTGAGTGAGGTTATTGATTGGTACAAGAGGCGGAAGAAGAAGATGTTATTGTTTAAAGTCGACTTCGAAAAGGCCTTCGATTCAGTTAGTTGGAGATTTTTAGACCATGTCATGGACAAATTAGGCTTCAGTAGCAATTGGCGTCGATGGATCAAGGCGGGTTTAGTGTCTTCTAGGGCCTCTATTCTTGTTAACGGAAGTCCTACTTTGGAGTTCTCTTTAAAAAGAGGGTTGAGACAAGGTGACCCTTTGTCACCTTTCTTATTTATTATTATCATGGAAGGCCTTCACATTGCCCTTAAGGAGGGTTTGTCGACTAATATGATTCGAGGTGTAAATGTTGGCTCCCCTAGTATTCATTTATCCCATCTTTTTTATGCGGACGATGTCATTATCTTTTCCGACTGGAATCAACAAGATATGGACAATATTATCCGCATCCTCAACATATTCTACCTCGCCTCGGGTCTTAGAATTAATATTAACAAGTCGAATCTTTATGGGGTAGGAGTTTTTCATTCGGAAGTCGACAACATGGCTGCTGGTACAGGATGTTCGCCTAGTTATCTCCCTTTCTCCTATCTCGGTCTCCCTATTGGATCGAATATGAGTCACATCTCGAATTGGAAAGTTCTTATTGATCGTTTTAAATCCAGGTTGTCGGGTTGGAAAGCTAATTTGTTGTCATCAGGTGGCCGACTTACCCTCATCAAATCGGTGCTTGGTAGCCTCTGTATTTACTTCTTGTCTATTTTTAAAGCTCCTGAAGCGGTTATTAAGGTTTTGGAAAGTCTTCGAGCCTCTTTCTTTTGGGGCGCTTCTGCTGAGAATAGGAAGCTAGCATGGGTTAAATGGTCTAGTATTTTAGCTCCTCTTGAAAAAGGTGGTTTAGGCGTTGGCAGCCTTAAAGCCTTCAACCTCTCGCTTCTGCTTAAATGGAGATGGCACATGCTTAAAGACCCTTCAGCTTTATGGGTTAATGTTTTGAAATCAATTCATGGAGAAGAAGCAGGATTCGAGTTATCTGGCTGCCAAACAAGTGGCTTATGGGCTCGTATAGTTGGGTCGATTTATCAGCTTCATTCAAGCGGTTGTATTCCTCTTAATACTTTTCGGTTCAATGCTGGAGATGGCTCTATGATTCGGTTTTGGAAAGATGTATGGTTGGGAGATCAACCTCTTTGTGTTCTTTATAACAGGTTGTTCTATCTAGAGAGGAATCGTAATTGCCTTATTCGTGATTGCATTGTTAATGGCTCTTGGTCATGGGATTGGTGTAGACCGGTTACTAGGGGTAGATCACAAGCTGATTTCAATAACCTGATGGTTGATATCAGTTTGTTGAATATTGTGGATGGAAGTGATTCGGTGGTTTTCTCGCTCTCCTCAGATAGTATTTTCTCAGTGAGTGTAGCTCGAAAGCATATCGATGATTTTAACTCTCATATCTCTCTTCCATGCACAAGGTGGTTCAAAGTTATCCCTCGAAAAGTTAACATATTTATGTGGCGTTTGTTTCTTGATAAACTCCCCCATCGTTTCAACCTTTATGCTCGTGGCATTGACATTGCTTCGATCATGTGCCCTATTTGCAATGGGCACGTAGAGGTGAACTCCCATATTTTCTTCTCATGCACTACTGCTTCCTCTATTTGGAGGCTTATTCGAGGTTGGTGTGACCATAAGTTCCCGTTGTTTAGCTCGTGTGCTGATTGGGAAAATTGGTTCTCTTCATGGAGTGCTTCTAAAGACAAGCGAGACCGGGCGTATGCCATTTTTGCCTCTACTTGTTGGATTCTGTGGCGTTTTAGAAACGATGTTTTTAATTCTCATCTCATGAGAATTTGCGACATGTTTGATAGTATCCGTTTATTTTCCTTTTCTTGGTTAAAATTTAGAGGCAAAATTTGTAGTAGTTGGACTGATTGGCTTAAAATGCCTTTGTAATTGCTAGCGTCTTGCTAGTTTCTCTAATAATATGTCGTCGTTCCAAAAAAAAGATATAGAGTTGGTCAATTGTTAATTAATAAATAACTTATATTATGGGAGGTGATTTGCACACTCTACTTTTTGATTGACACACTCTAAAATATATGTCTTTGACATTTATACCCTTATGCTAATAGAAGTAATGGGTGAAAAGAAGAAAGTGGTGTAGGGATATATATGTCAAGGCACATATTTTAGAGTGTGTCAATAAAAAAGTAGAGTGTGCAAATCAGCTCCTTATTAGCCAAGCCTAAGCGACAATCTTTGGATGAACCGATAAACGTAATAAACTATTACAGATTTAGAAAACTAACACGTAACGTAAAGTCATGTGAAACACCAACTCAAGGCCTAGATTTTCAGTCCTTGTAATATCAATTTTGTCAACTTAGCTAACATCGTTGATGCTTTTAAACTATTCGAAATCACACCATAAGTATGTGTGTATAATATTTCCCCTCTTAGACGTCTGTAGATATTTATCGTAAACTTTATACCATATGTGTTGCATACAATTAATTAGCAATAAAGTTATGGTACATATTTATATCGTAAACTTTATACCATATGTGTTACATACAATTAATTAGCAATAAAGTTATGGTACATATTTATATTTTGAATCTTTGTGGAGTAACACAGTGTCTACTTTTATTTATAAATTAGGGAAAATTTCATTAAATAGTAATTAAGTTTCATCATTGTTTCGCTAAAGTCACTTATTCACTTTACTCAACAATAAAGACCCACTCAGTTTCAAAAATTCTTCTACTAAAGTCACGTCAAACTATAGTTTTTTGTTACAAAACACTCAGATTTTAATTATTATGTCCTCAAAGTCACTCAAATTTTCACTTCTTCACTACATAAATCTCACATTCACTTTGATCGAAATTACAGAAATTATTAAATGAGAATATCTTTACGATGGTGTCGTATGTTTTAGAACATGCATCAATATCCTTGGTGTTGACTAAGGTGATGTTTGTTTATTAAGAGGCACTGAATCTGAATCTGATTCGCACATATGAATCTGAATATTCGATAGAAAAGTCTGAATCTGAATAAGTGGTTGAGAAATCTGAATCTGAATGACATAAAACTGTTTGTTTTGGTAAAAATGTCTAGATGTGTTAAACTATGGTTTTTACAATTTAAATATAAAACGATTGCATTCGCACAAGAAATAAACTTCATTAAAAAAAAATTATAATATAATCAATTTAAAGTTTGAATTTAACTTTTTAAAACGATTAACTAAATGAGTCGCGTTAGAATTGAGATGTATGAGTCCGAAACCGTACCCATTTGAACAAAATATGAGGTGACACATATCATTTTATACACTCTTTATCTAACAAAACATATGCAATGATTCTATTTAATACTTTTAATACAAAAGACAAATGTGAAATAAGAAGAAAAAAATCAAGAAATAAAAAAAAATCAAAAAAAATCATAACAAAGTAAAAAAAATAAAAACAAAAAAAGTAAGAAAAAAATACATTAAGAGGTGTTAAGACACCTCCTCCACATCTAGTTCAGTAAGAGGTTTATGCCTCTTACTGCCTCTTAATGGTCAGAAAAAAACAAACGCTCTTAACACTGATTGCCTCTTACTGCCTCTGAATGACTTGAAAAAAACAAACAGTCTTAATGACTCAAATGTCTGACCGCGTCTGAATGAGTCAGATTAAGATGCTGTTAAGAGACATTTCTGAAAAAACAAACACCACCTTATACTTTGATTAATAACCACACCCCGTGAATTTAATTTCTCCCAACTAATTTTATATACTACAAAATAATAATCAAATTAAAAAATTTATGTTCATTTTATTAAATAAATGTTTAAAATTTTGACAATCTTAGAACAATATGTAAACTTTAGTGATTTATGTAGTGAAAATAAAGTTTGAGTGACTTTAGGGAGACAATAATGAAACTTGAATGGTTTTTGTAATTAAAACAAACTTTAAGTGACTTTAGTGGAACAACATTGAAACTTTATTATTCTATGAATTTCTCCCTATAAATTACTCAGGACACTTGTAACTTGCAATCTTCCATTTATTTGGCACTATCTAGCTATGTTGTTGCTTCACTGCTTGCTTAACAATATATGCTACATGTGTCCAATATCATAGATTTGTTAACAAGACCTCTTATTAATTCGTGAATATAACTTCTCTGACTTTGTATAAATATTACTACGTACTCTGTTGAAAAGTGAGCAACTTTCGATTTTTTATTATTTTTCTTTTTCACAATCATTACTTTGTTAAGACTAGTTTTTATAATTATCATTATCATCATGATAATTCGAAGCTTCAACATTATATCTACCTTTTACCTTTAATGACCGTCACCATTAAAAAAATACCTATCTTATACAAACATATCTTATAAAATATCCTTCATACACTAATATAAAAAAAAATAGATACATAGATATGATGATCACTACTATGTGCAAACAATAAAAATATGGGCGAGTTTTATAAATGGATAAAGATCCTCTAAAGTTGATTTGAACTTTAGAGGTAAAATTCTCTCACAAAGATGATATCGGGCCTCACTGCTAGACCCGGTTTTCTTTATCCTTGTGAGAGAACTTTACCTCTAAAGTTCAAATGAACTTTAAAGGATCTTTATCCTTTATAAATATCACGCGTCACACATTAGATAGTGATAATGGATCACCTCCCTCATAAAAAAGAGCCTAATATAATCAAAACTATTTACTCCATAACACGCAAATTAATTAAGGTTCAATAAACAAACAATTCATTCTCAAAACTATACATGACCA
>BQNB010071714.1:12985-32674 GCA_026074375.1 Tanacetum coccineum
TATGTGCAAACAATAAAAATATGGGCGAGTTTTATAAATGGATAAAGATCCTCTAAAGTTGATTTGAACTTTAGAGGTAAAATTCTCTCACAAAGATGATATCGGGCCTCACTGCTAGACCCGGTTTTCTTTATCCTTGTGAGAGAACTTTACCTCTAAAGTTCAAATGAACTTTAAAGGATTCTACTCCATAACACGCAAATTAATTAAGGTTCAATAAACAAACAATTCATTCTCAAAACTATACATGAACAAATGTTCAAACAGATAATAGCAACAACAAACAAGGCAAGATTTACACACAAACACCAAAAGGTTAATTACTACCTTTTTTATTCATTAATAGCAAATACATAGTAAATTATACATAGTAAATTAGAACATGTAAGACAGAAAGTACAAACGACATTACACATCTCTTCAACACAACTGAAGAGACAAAAGCAGAAAGGAAAAAAAAACATTACATAAACATAACAACTTCATGTAATTTAAAAAGAACAGATACATATGAAAAGACTAAAAAGCCATTTCATCTTGACCATCAATATGATCACCACTAGTCATAGTGGTTATGGGGGATATCGCAGGGGAGAATGCGTCATTTTTCTTCATGATACCGAGAAAAATGACAGCTCTCGAGACTGCAAAAACTAGTGTTACTGCAATCCCTTCAAAAATTTGAGCTTTGATTCTCCCTTTTATCGGACGAGAATGCGTTGTGGGTTTTTTCACTAGTGGTGCTGTAAAATTAGCCGCCATAGTAACAAAAATCACGCTTTTAATTTCTTGAAGAAAATAAATGAAAAAAAGGCTATTAAGAAGGAGAATAATTGAGAAAATTTCTGATTAATTGTGAAAAAAACAAGAGCATTCAAAAACAAAAGATCAAAACTGAAGTTGAAATAAACAAAAAAACTATGGAACTTTTTGTATCAAAACAAGGACAGCAAGGGAAATTTTGGTCATAATGGGTGGTGAGTGCAGGTGAATGCGAAGTTGATTGAGAGTACTAGGATTAGAGAGATATATGAGGATGAAGGTGTTAGCCTTTTATAGAAATATTTAGGGGTGCACAACGCATAAGTTCTAAAATTTAAAGGACTAAATGTCGTAACCTAGGGTGTGGGTTTATAGGTGTGTGTCAGTGTGGCTGGGTATGAGTTGGGGGTGATCCTTGCTGAACAAGGTGATGACGTATAGTATGGATCGGTCCGATCAACTCATACTATTATGGGCTTAGTAGCTGATAAAGGGCCTCCGGCCCACGCACCATTGCAGTCACGGCCTCCTTAACCTACGGGTCGCGGCAATCAGCACGCTTTCCGTGGCCGCAGTATTTTCACAAGTTATCTTTAAGAAAGGATAACCTAATCAAATAAGAGATACGCTTTACTTATTTAAATCGGTTAGGATAATTCTGAATCCCTACGATATCGGCCGTATCTTGGGCCGAAAGTTATGAAAACCCTAGGGATTATTCAGCCTATAAAAGGAACGCAATTGTCATCAATACATGTATCTTACAAACCCCAATTACACTCGATTATTCTCTCAAAGTTATATACTTACTCTCACGCCGGAGTCTAATCGTGGGATCCGCTCCCACGATAAGGTTAACGGTGTTTTATTCCTTGTGCAGGGTCCTTCAAACAAGTTCACTTGGTACAAGAACAAGGCACTTCATACCCGAATAGCAGCCTATTCGGACCAAACAAGACCCAACCTAACTTTTGTATCAACAAGTTGGCGCCATCCGTGGGACCAAACACTAGGAATTACTCTCAGAAAAATGAGCGCAATGGCTAACACAACCCCCATTGTGACTACTGTCACGAAACCTGCAACCAAATAAAAGACGCCGAAAGATGCGGATGCCACACCCAGGGTTAACATCCAGGATTTTTGTGAAGAGTATTACGAGGATATCTTGCCGGTCATTATGGACAAGATTCGCCGTGACAAGCGAAAAGAAGTCCATGCTAGGCTGGACTTCGGAGAAAGTCCCAAGAAAAGAAGAATAAGAGAAGGCTCTCAAAACTCAAGTGCCAGGACCTTGTCCGCAAGGTACCGTAACCCATCAGAGAGACTGAAAGTGCGGGACCGCTTGAGATACAACGATCGACATGTGTTGGACCGACTAGGTCATCGAAGGCAGAGCGTATTCGACCGACTTAGTGATACTTACTCGCCAAACACAACTAAATCCGGACTGGGCAGGGCAAACTCCAGGGATCGTTCTCACAGTAGAAGTCGCCCTCACAGAAATCGTCCTCGGAGCAGAGACTGCTCCCGCAGCGTCGAAGAATCATATGATAATACCCGCTCCTCCTACGGGACGGGGACCAAACATGGATATCGCTCTCGCGACAGAGACCGCTCCCGTTATGTAAAAAGAGGGAGGGGAAGTGAATCCCCGTTATCCCATGTATAGGAGAGCGGTACCAACGATGGAGGACACTGGAAGTCAAAGTAAAAAAGGAACAAGTCTACGGATGAGGATGACTTGGCGGTGCCCTGGATATGTGAAGAGGTGGATCCGTTCACACCCCAAATCCGCAATTTCAAAAGTTCACGAAAAACACGAATGCCTAACAACGTGAAGACCTATGACGGAACAGGGGACCCAGAGGATCACGTAAAAAATTTCCAAGCGACGGCACAGGTGGAACGCTGGGCAATGCCTACATGGTGTCATATGTTCAATTCTACCCTAATAGGGGTCGTAAGAGTATGGTTCGATGAGCTCCCTCCGGATAGCATAGATGGATACAAGGATCTCAAAGCAGCCTTCTTAGCATACTTCATGCAGCAAAAGAAGTATGTCAAAGATCCCGTCGAAATCCACAATATCAAGCAAAGGGGCGGAGCGACCATCAAGGAGTTCATGGAACGATTTAAGGTGGAAACCGGACGCATGAAGGGAGCCTCTAAGTGCATGCGGATCTCCGGATTCATGCATGGGGTTAACAACCCTGAATTGACAAAGCGCCTTAGCGAACATGTTCCAAAGACCATGAAAGAAATGATGATTGCCACCACTGCCTTCATACGAGGAGAAGCCGCCGCTGCTGGCAAAAATAAAGGTCACGCATCATGGAGGGCACAGGACCCGTTAAAGCGGCACGCTTCAGAGCAGAGGTCTGACTTCCGAGGTCAGCCAAGGGAAGGACGGGGGTCTAGCAGGTTTACCCCCTTACAAGAACACCCAAGGAAATCCTCGCGGCCGAAGCAAAAAAGTTCATACTGCCACCACCTATGGTAACCCCGGTGGAGAAGAGAAGCAGCAACAAGTTTTGCGACTTCCACAATGATAAAGGGCACAGTACGGACGAGTGTATGCAGTTAAAAAGCAGATCATAGAATTGGTGCGAGCAGGCAAGCTCTCGCATTTAATTAAAGAAATTAAGCAGGGAAGAGATTAACCAAAGGTGGGGAAGAAGGAAGTACCAGCCAAAGATAAGTCCATGGAAATCTATATGATACAATCATGGCATAGAATGACAAGGCAGAAAGTGACTCAAAGCTTTGAACGTGTCAGTGAAATTATGTTCCCTTCACTGACAACCAGTAGTGGGACAGAAGGTCCGCTTGTTATAGAAGCGAAAATTAGCGGGTACATGATTCACCGTATATATGTGGATGAAGTTTCCTCAACGGAAGTGTTCTACGAGCACTGCTTTAACCGGCTCCGACCAAAAATCAAGAACAAAATGGTCCCGGCAACGACATCGTTAACCGGTTTTAGTAGAGAAACTATATGGCCGCTAGGACAACTTAGGGTCTTAGTAACAATAGGAGATGCAGTTTATTCTACAAAAGCATGGATGAATTTCATGATCGTAAGGTCATTATCACCGTACAATGGCATCATTAGAAGACCTTGAATAAGAGAAATCCAAGCGGTACCATCCACAGCCCACGGAATGCTTAAATTCCCAGTCGATGAAGGAATAGTGACTATTCATAGCACTATCTTGATACCCGCTGAGTGCGCCACGGTGATTACATCGTCTAAGGAGATACCCAAAGAGGCTGGAGTTCGTCATAAAAAATTTAAAGTAGCTCTACATCCAAATTTCCCTGATCAGGAAGTAGCAATCGAAGGGACGCTATCCGCGAAAGGACGGACGGAACTATGCTCACTCCTGAAAGAAAACTTAGATATATTCGCATGGCAGCCGTCAGACATGATAGGAGTACCGCGACCAATAGCTGAACATCGACTTAATATCCGGGAAGGATATTTGCCTGTTCGACAAAAGAAAAGGGGCCATGCCCCAGAGCGTACGAAAGCCATCCAAACGGAGGTACAGAAACTAGTAGAGGCGGGGATCGTAAGAGAAGTTTATTACCACAAATGGCTGTTCAATCCAGTCATGGTGAAAAAACACGACGGTAGTTGGCGGATGTCCGTGGATTTCACAGACTTAAATAAGGCATGTCCGTAGGATTGTTACCTCCTTCCAGAAATTGACTGGAAAGTTAAATCTCTCTGTGGCTACCCCTTTAAGTGTTTCTTGGACGCTTACAAAGGCTATCACCTGATACAGATGGCAGAGTCAGATGAAGAGAAAACGGCTTTCCACACCATCCATGGGGTATATTGTTATACCAAAATGCCCTTCGGCCTCAAGAACGTTGGCGCCACGTACCAGCGGCTGGTGGACAAAGCTTTTGACAGCCAAGTTAGTTGGAACATAGAAGTGTACGTTGATGACTTGGTTATTAAGAGTCACACAGAAGCAGAAATGCTAAGAGATATCGATGAAATGTTCCGTACGTTGCGCAAAATCAACATGAAGCTCAACCCCAAAAAATGTACGTTTGGGGCAGTGAAAGGAATGTTCTTGGGGTACATGATTAGCCTGGAAGGGATAAAACCGTGCCCTGAAAAAACAGATGCGGTACTACAACTCCCGTCCCCACGGACAATCAAAGAGGTCCAGATCCTCAATAGGAAGTTGGCTAGTTTGAACAGATTCCTATCCAAATCAGCGGAAAAGTCCTTGCCACTATTTAAAACTTTAAAGAAGTGCATTAAAAAGAGCGACTTTCATTGGACACCAGACGCGGAACAAGCCTTTAAGCAACTAAAGCAGCACTTGTCAGAGCTACCCCTGCTGGTAGCACCCAAACAAAAGGAGAAACTGAATGTATACCTGTCCGCCTCCCATGGAGCTATTAGTGCGGTCTTGATGACTAAAAAGGGCACGGTTCAGACGTCGGTCTACTTCGTAAGCCGCGCATTACAAGGCCCCGAACTAAACTATACCCCAATGGAAAAGCTAGTTCTATCACTGGTTTTTGCCGCCAAGAGGTTGCGAAGGTACTTCCAAGCGCATCTTATTGCGGTTATTACCGACCAACCGGTCAAACAAATAATTTCACGTCCTGGCGTGGCAGGATGATTACAAAAATGAAGCGTCATGTTGAGAGAACACAATATCACATACCGGCCAAGGACGTCTGTGAAAGGACAGATCTTAGCTGATTTCCTTGTAGAGAATCCGAACGAAGGTCCGCCAGACACATTAGTGGTTGAAATCTCGCAGGAGCCATGGACACTCTTCACAGACGGATCATTATGTGTAGATGGATCCAGCACTAGCTTAATACTAACAAGCCCGGAGGGAACGGAGTTTACCTACGCGCTAAGATTTCAGTTCACAGCTTCTAACAACGAGGCAGAGTATGAGGCACTGATAGCTGGCCTACGAATCGCGGCGCAGATAGGAGTACGCAATGTGCACGTAAGTGTAGACTCTAAGTTGGTAGCAAACCAAGTCCTAGGGTCATAGGTCGCTAAAGAAGAAAATATGATCAAATGCCTGGAGAAGGTCAAAAGCCTGGTCAGCGGCTTCGCTAACTTTTCTATAAGCCAAGTACCACGAAGTAAAAACAAGAAAGCATATGTCCTGAGTAAGATTGCGTCAACCAGCTTTGCGCACTTATCCAAACAAGTCTTGGTCGAGATACTGAAAGAAAAATCCATACAAGAGAAGGAGGTGACGACTATGGTTGAGGAAGATGGACTAACATGGATGACACCAATAATAGAATATTTGAAAGAAAGGACCCTTCCAGACGAAAAAAAAGGTTGCAAGCAAACTCCGTATCAAGGCCAGACAGTACGAATTGTGGAAAGGGGTTCTTTACAGGCGGCGGTTTCTAAAACCATAGCTATGGTATATTGGACCACTCTAAGCGGATTATGTGATCCGAGAAATTCATGAGGGATCGTGCAGTATGCACACCGGACCATGATATGTGGTGGCCAATGCTATGCGATTGGGATATTACTGGCCAACCATGCATCGAGACGCACAAAATATGATACGCGCATGTAACGATTGTCAAATGCATCGTCTCGTGCCAAGAAACGCCCAACAGCCGCTAACTCCCGTCACGGCTCCATGGCCATTCTACAAGTGGGGAATCGACATAGCTGGCCCTTTCCCGGAGGGACCAGGAAAGGTTAAATTTTGGATAGTCGCTATGGACTATTTCACAAAGTGGATAGAGGCGAAAGCCGTGTTGACAATCACTGGCAATCAGGTGAAGAAGTTCATGTAGGACAACATAGTGTGCCGCTTTGGTCTCCCAGGAGAAATAGTTTCGGACAACGGCAAATAGTTCAGTGACAACCCATTCAAAGATTGGTGTGAGAAGTTGAATATAACGCAATGCTTTGCCTCAGTGAAACATCCGCAGTCCAACGGACTCGTGGAAATAGCAAACCGGAGCTTGGGTGACGGAATCCTAAATCAACTTCTCTTATGTGTGATTGATATATTGTATAACCTACAGTGAGAAATACATGGAGGAATGTAGGAATTTGTAAAACATTTATATAGAAAATGTAAAAAGGATCAAAGTAAGATTAGCTTTCAATTACTACAAACTTAAATAGTCGTTAAGACTTTAATCCATGATTATTAACAATGAATTTGATCACTATTCACCTTGATGCAAACAAGCTAAGTGCTTTGCATCTCAAGTAAAGCATATCCCATAACAAGAAAGGATGCGTTTATGAAAAGTGACCTTTGACTTAGTTTGACCAGTATGGGAGTAAAACCCGTTACGTGATTAAGAACAATGTAAATTCGGATTAAGATCAAATGAATACTTTCGTTTGATGGTATGTTGAAAGTATATTCATACTAGGTTTAGAAAGGAAGTTTCGACCTTGGCTAGAGTCGTTTGATAAAAGAGTTGAGTTGGCGTTTTGTTGAAAAATAGGAGGATTTTTTTTGCTTCTTTCTAAGTCTAAACCTCTTTTGGAGTGTTCCCAAATGCTCAAGTATCATATACATACCTTTATTGAAATTTCCACATATGTTGGGTAAGAGGAAATCCGACATTGCAAAATCCGTAAAAATGGATACCGTGAGTAACGCGCTGGCCACGTGCTGACGCATGACCAGCGCGCCAAATTCATAAATCCGGTTTTCCAGATTTTGGCTATCATTTGTTATTTTAAGTGTTGCGAACGTTTGTTTATCATTGTCAAAACATAAAGGAGATTGATATGTGCTTAATTACACATACCATTTTCCATTAAAAACGGACTTAAATGACTAAAAACATACCAAAAATACATTGTATTTGTATGTTTTGCATTTGAATTGTGCAGGAACGGATATTCAAAAAGAAAGCCAAAAACAAACAAAACCAAGCAAGGGATGGAAAAGACCAAGTCAAGTCAAAGTCTAAAGTCAACCACATGAAGAAAATACAACTTGGGGGACTAAAATTGCCAAACCCCAAGTTGTATTGCAAGAATCAAAAGACAAGGGTCGAAATTGCAAAAGGGGCAAAGTTTACAAGAAAGTTATAAAGACTTGAGGGACCAAAGCTGCCAACCTCCCCAAACTCCATCTTTCCCGCCCAAACAAAACCCAGGTACAGAGTAGGGATGTCTTCCCATACCCTCTACCCTGCAAAACCACTCAACACCCTAGAAAAATCATTTCAACCACTCCTCTATCACCCCTCCAGCTGTATAAGTGCCATGTTGGCAATCCCTCACCATTTAATTTTCGATGGCTGTGATTGACTCAAAAGAAGCACAAAAGAAAATTTGAAATGATTGGATTTGTTTAAGAATCACCCTCACACAACAAGACACTTGTTTTTATCCTCTCACATAAGAAGCACAAGATTGGAAGACCAAAGAAAGAAGACTTCGGCTAAAAAAAGAGTACTTATTGAAACAATTACTGAAGGGAGTTAGTTTTTAATCTTAGAAAAATCTTTAGTCTTAAATATTTCAATATAAACATAGCTTATTTCATTCTTAAAGTCAGTTTACAGCTTTTCAACTTTCAAGCATTGGTAACACTTTCAAGTTTAATCAATACAAACTTAAGGTTTAAGTCATTTATTAATTCCAAGTGTTAAGTTTCTTAATCGTGTTGTTTTGTGTTCAAAAAAAGGCTATCAATACAGCTTGTTTATAAGCTGTTTTAATTAAGTAAACCTAAAAAGATAATTAGTTAAAAGAAAATCACAAAAATCACTCTCAAAATACACCACAGCTTATTTTATGGACATAAGCCAGTTCAGGATGGCTATATGGACACTCACTAGCTTGTTTTATACAAGCAAGAGCTGTAAATTCTTTGTTTGACCCTGTTTTGAGAAGGGTGTTTGTAAGTCACTCTTTTTCTATTATTTCCTATTTACTGCAGAACTGCTCATTAGTGCTTAATTGTTACTTACATTTGCTTATTTATGCTTTATCATGATGTTTTAGTTGCTTACTTGCATAGTTGTCAGTAGTAGAACATATTTGTGTCACTTACCAAGTTTACTGGTAGATGTGTAGTTAATACTGATAGATTGTATTAAGCTATTTAAGTGCTTAACCTCAATTGAGAACCTGCTATACGTGCCCTTATTTTGTAAATTGATAATCGTTTTTAACCAATTAGGATCGAATCAGCTAAAATAAAAGAAAAATGATTTTTGAAAACTTTAAGGGGTATTTTCAACTAGCAGTACTAACCCATAGTTAGTACTGCTAGTTCACTTTTGGAACTTTTAAAGCTAGCAGTACTAACTTAAAGCTAGCAGTACTAACTCCAAGTTAGTACTGATAGTTAAAACTGTTAGTACTGGTGGTTCATTTTAGCTTATCAGCTTATTATTTCTTGTTTTAATTTAAGATTTCCCTAGTGTTTTAGAGTAGATTCAAAACCATTTTCCTTTACTGTCGTTAGGAGTAAGCTTATTTAAGCTTATTTTCTTTTTCAAAGTATTTCTAATAGTGTATCAGTTTTTAGCTTTTTAGCTTATTTGCCATTCTAGTTTATTCTAGTTGCTTATTCTTATTACTGAGTGCTTATTAGGGTTAGGTAAATATCTGTTTTAGCTTATTTGCTTATTTCTTGTGTCATTGTGTTTTGTTAAAGCTAGCAGTACTAACTTAAAGCTGGCGGTACTAACTCCAAGTTAGTACTGTTAGTTAAAACTGTTAGTAACAAGTTGTTAGTACTGCTGAGTTTTCCTTGCTATAAAAATAGCTAATTGCTTTTTGAATTTGCTTATTTAGAGTGGTTTTATAGCCTTTATTTGGTTTGTCTACGTTTTATTTGAGGCCCTATTTGTGTCCTTAGTGTAAAGTTTTAAGTGTTTTGTACCATTTCTAAGCTTTTATGACTTTTCCAGCGGATATTTTTTCTTTGCTTATTTTTATGAGCATTTGCTTATCAGTGTTAGTGCCCAATCATTCCTTGTCATATTCAAACGTCGATTATCAATTCGTCTTTCGATTTTCAATTCAAGCCTCGTTGGGACATAACGACCCGGAGACACTCTATACTGCTTCCGGTTTTCTTGGTCTCGCGGATTCTGATCCTTGTTGTATATTTATATTTATTGGTATATAAATAGGGGTGAGAAGAAGCGAGCCAGGCCGGCCCAAAGTGGGAGCCCAATAAACTGGCCCAAAGTGTAAACCAAAAAAGCCCCAAAAAAAGTATTGTAGCAAGGGGGGAAGAAACTACGTCGTTTCAACCCCTTATAGTATATGTATATAATATCTATTTTATTTATATATATTTAACATATAAATTTTTTTCCTCTCTGCTACATCAAATTTAAATCCAGTACATTTGGGGGTGGTTACGGATACTCACCTACGTCGACCCCCCCCCCCCCCCCGGGGGGCTAATCCACAAGGGATAGTTCGGTCCTGGCCTCGCAATGTCGAGTCGGGATACCCAGGCAAAAAAAATCCAAATCCAAATCTATATCCAAGTTCATATCCTAATCTTAATCCTAAACTTATCTACAAACCAAACGAACCCTAACTATAATAATAGATTCCCTAAAGTTTTCCCAAACTCACATAAAGTCTATCTTGTTTGTGCATACACACTCGCCGAAGGTCTTTCTCATCTCCCTGATACCTCGGTGACTTGCTCCAACGAAGTTAGGTGTTGTTGATGTTGTTTGTGTAAAGTTACCAATAGGTGGTATTATTGGCACACCCATATTCTCTTTCTACAACTAATACACATACTATCTAGTTTATTAACAGGTTAATCCAGTTTTTGCTGTTTTTTCAGTATCATTTGCATTTTACTATTTTTGACTTGCAAACTTTATAATTTATGTTTCGCCTTTTTTTCGACGGTTTTGCCCATTTTATTAAAGTGCTCATAATAAACTTATATAAGCCCCTCTATAAGTAAGCCTCAAGTCTCAAAATAAGCCAGAAAAATGAGGCTTATTAAATATAAGCTCAAATCAAATTTGATTTCGGCGTATATTTTATAAGCCCCAAATTTATGGCTTATTTTGAGATTTATGGGCTTATATAAGTTTATCATATCATAATAAAATTATATAAGCCCACTAAGTCGCGAATGAAATAAGCTACTTTGAATAAATATTTTGGCGTCCTATCAATGTTATCAGTTTCACTTGCTATATATTACATACACAATTTGGATGAGCATCTTATTTCACTCGCAATGGATCACATTTACATGTATCGGCTTCAAGAAAAACTTATGTTAGAGAAAAATTAAGATAATACTCTGATGACGTATAGCATGGATTGGCCCAACCCACTCATACTATTATGGGCTTAGTAGCCGATAAAGGGCCTCCGACCCACGCATCATCGCGGTCACGGCCTCCTTGACCTACGGGTCGCGGCAATCAACACGTTGTCCGTGGCCGCAGTATTTTCACAAGTTATCTTTAAGAAATGATAACTAATCAAATAAGAGATACGCTTTACTTATTTAAATCGGTTAGGATAATTCCGAATCCCTACGATATCGGCCGTATCTTAGGCCAAAAGTTATGGAAACCCTAGGGATTATTCAGCCTATAAAAGGAACGCAATTGTCATCAATACAGGTATCTTACAAACCCCAATTACACTCGATTATTCTCTCAAAGTTATATACTTACTCTCACGCCGGAGTCTAATCGTAGGATCCACTCCCACGATAAGGTTAACGATGTTTTATTCCTTGTGCAGGGTCCTTCAAACAAGTTCACTTGGTACAAGAACAAGGCACTTCATACCCGAATAGCAGCCTATTCGGACCAAACAAGACCCGACCTAACTTTTGTATCAACAAGTTGGCGCCATCCGTGGGACCAAACACTAGGAATTACTCTCAAAAAAATGAGTGCAATGGCTAACACAACCCCCATTGTGACTAATGTCACGAAACCTGCAACCAAAGAAAAGACGCCTAAAGATGCGGATGCCATACCCAGGGTTAACATCTAGCATTTCTGTGAAGAGTATTACGAGGATATCCTGCCGGTAATTATGGACAAGATTCGCCGAGACAAGCAAAAAGAAGTCCATGCTAGGCTAGACTTTGGAGAAAGTCCCAAGAAAAGAAGAATAAGAGAAGGCTCTCAAAACTCAAGTGTCAGGACCTTGTCCGCAAGGTACCGTAACCCATCAGAGAGACTGAAAGTGCGGGACCGCTTGAGATACAATGATCGACATGTGCTTGACCGACTAGGTCATCGAAGGCAGAGCGCATTCGACCGACTTAGTGATACTTACTCGCCAAGCACAACTAAATCCGGACCGGACAGGGCAAACTCCAGGGATCGTTCTCACAGTAGAAGCCGCCCTCACAGGCGGGACTCTTCTAACAAAGATCGTCCTCGGAGCAGAGACTGCTCCCGCGGCGTCGAAGAATCATATGATAATACCCCTCCCACCTACGGGACGAGACCAAACAAATGGAATTATCACTCCCGCGACAAGACCGGCACTTCTTATGTGAAAAGAAGGAGGGGAAAGTGGAATCCCCTTATCCCAGCGTATCGGAGAGCGGCACCAGCGATGGAGGACACTGGAAGTCAAAGTCAAAAAGGCACAAGTCTACGGATGAGGATGACTTGGCGGTGCCCTGGATATGTGAAGAGGTGGATCCGTTCACACCCCGAATCCGCAATTTCAAAAGTTCACGAAAAACACGAATGCCTAACAACGTGAAGACCTATGACGGAACAGGGGACCCAGAGGATCACGTAAAAAATTTCTAAGCGGCGGCACAGGTAGAACGCTGGGCAATGCCAATATGGTGTCATATGTTCAATTCGACCCCTAATAGGGGCCCGCAAAGTATGGTTCGATAGCTCCCTCCGGAGAAGCATAGATGGATACAAGATCTCACAACAGCCTTCCAATAGCATACTTCATGCAGCAAAAGAAGTACGTCAAAGATCCCGTCGAAATCCACAATATCAAGCAAAGGGACGGAGAGACCATCGAGGAGTTCATGGAACGATTCAAGGTGGAAACCGGACGCATGAAGGGAGCCCCCGAGTGCATGCGGATCTCCGGATTCATGCATGGGGTTAACAACCCTGAATTGACAAAGCGCCTTAACGAACATGTTCCAAAGACCATGGAAGAAATGATGATCGCCACCACTGCCTTCATACGAAGGTTAAGCCCACCACGCTGGCAAAAAAGAAAAGTCACGCATCATGAAGGGCACAGGACCAGTCAAATCAGAACACTTCAGAGCAGAGGTCTGACTTCCGAGGTCAGCCAAGGGAAGGACGGGGGTCTAGCAGGTTTACCCCCCTTACAAGAACACCCAAAGAAATCCTCGCGGCCGAAGCAGGAAAGTTCAAACCGCCACCACCTATGGTAACCCCGGTGGAGAAGAGAAGCAGCAACAAGTTTTGTGACTTCCACAATGATAAAGGATACAGTACAGACGAGTGTATGCAGTTAAAAAAGCAGATCGAAGAATTGGTGCGAGCAGGCAAGCTCTCACATTTAATTAAAGAAATTAAGCAGAGAAGAGATCAACCAAATATGGGGAAGAAGGAAGTACCGGCCAAAGATAAGTCTATGGCAATTTATATGATACAACCATAGCATAGAATGACAAGGCAAAAAGTGACTCAAAGCTTTGAACGTGTCAGTGAAATTACGTTCCCTTCACTGACAACCAGTAGTGGGACAGAAGGTCCGCTCGTTATAGAAGCGGAAATTGGCGGGCACAAGATTCACCGCATGTATATAGATGGAGGTTCCTCAACGGAAGTGCTCTACGAGCACTGCTGCAACTGCCTCCGACCAAAAATCAAGAACCAAATGGTCCCAGCAACGACATCGTTAACCAGTTTTAGTGGAGAAACTATATGGCCATTGGGACAACTTAGGCTCTTAGTAACAATAGGAGACGCAATTCATTCTACAAAAGCATGGATGAATTTCATGATCGTAAGGTCATTATCACCATACAATGGCATCATTGGAAGACCTGGAATAAGAGAAATCCAAGCGGTACCATCCACAGCCCACGGAATGCTTAAGTTCCCAGTCGACGGAGGAATAATGACTATCTGTAGCACTATCTCGATACCCGATGAGTGCGCCACGGTGATTACATCGTCTAAAGAGATACCCAAAGAGGTTGGAGTCCGTCATGAAAATTTTAAAGTAGCTCTACATCCGAATTTTCCTGATCAGGAAGTAGCAATCGGAGAGACGCTATCCGCGAAAGGACGGACGGAACTATGCTCACTCCTGAAGGAAAACTTGGATATATTCGCATGGCAGCCGTCATACATGACAGGAGTACCGCGATCAATAGCTGAACATCGACTCAATATCCGGGAAGGATATTCGCCTGTTCGACAGAAGGAAAGGGGCCAGACCCCGGAGCGTGCGAAAGCCATCCAAATGGAGGTATAGAAACTAGTAGAAGCGGGGATCATGAGAGAATTTTATTACCATGAATGGCTATGTGCGTGGATTTCACGGACTTAAACAAGGATTATCCGCAGGATTGTTACCCCCTTCCAGAAATCAACTAGAAAGTTGAATCTCTCTACGGCTACCCCTTTAAGTGTTTCTTGGACGCTTACAAAGGCTATCACCAGATACAGATGGCAGAGTCAGATGAAGAGAAAACGGCTTTCCACACCAGCCATGGGGTATATTGTTATACCAAAATGCCCTTCGGCCTCAAGAACGCTGGCGCCACGTACCAGCGGCTGGTGGATAAAGCTTTTGACAGACAAGTTAGTCGGAACATAGAAGTGTACGTTGATGACTTGGTTATTAAGAGTCACACAGAAGCAAAAATGCTAAGAGATATCGATGAAACGTTCCGTACGTTACGCAAAATCAACATAAAGCTCAACCCCAAAAAATGTACGTTTGGGGCAGTGGAAGGAATGTTCTTGGGGTACATGATTAGCTCGAAAGGGATAAAACCGTGCCCTGACAAAACAGACGTGGTACTACAACTCCCGTCCCCACGGACAATCAAAGAGGTCCAGAGCCTCAATGGGAAGTTGGCTAGTTTGAACAGATTCCTCTCCAAGTCGGCAGAAAAGTCCTTGCCACTATTTAAAACTTTAAAGAAGTGCATTAAAAAGAGTGACTTTCATTGGACACCAGACGCAGAACAAGCCTTCAAGCAACTAAAGCAGCACTTGTCAGAGCTACCCCTGCTGGTAGCACCCAAACCGAAGGAGGAACTGATTGTATACATGTCCGCCTCCCAAGGAGCTATTAGTGCAGTCTTGATGACTGAAAGGGGCACGGTTCAGACGCTGGTATACTTCGTAAGCCGCGCATTACAGGGCCCCAAACTAAACTATACCCCAATGGAAAAGCTAGTTCTATCACTGGTTTTTGCCGTCAAGAGGTTGCGAAGGTACTTTCAAGCGCATCCTATTGCGGTTATTACCGACCAACCGATCAAACAAATAATTTCACGCCCTAACGTGGCAGGACGATTACAAAAATAGAGTGTCATGCTGGGAGAACACAATATCACATACCGTACAAGGACGTCTGTGAAATGACAGATCTTAGCGGATTTCCTTGTAGAGAAGCCAGACGAAAGTTCGACAGACACATCAGTGGTTGAAACCCCGCAGGAGCCGTGGACACTCTTCACGGACGGATCATCATGTGTAGATAGATCCGGCGCTGGCTTAATACTGACAAGCCCGGAGAGAACGGAGTTTACCTACGCGCTAAGATTTTAGTTCATAGCTTCTAACAACGAGGCAGAGTATGAGGCACTAATAGCTGGCCTATGGATCGCGGCGCAGATAGGAGTACGCAATGTGCACGTAAGTGTAGACTCTAAGTTGGTAGCAAACCAAGTCCTAGGGGCATACGTCGCTAAAGAAGAAAATATGATCAAATACCTGTAGAAGGTCAAAAGCCTAGTCAGCGGCTTCGCTAACTTTTCTATAAGCCAAGTACCACGAAGTAAAAACAAGAAAGCAGATGCCCTGAGTAAGATTGCGTCAACCAGCTTTGCGCACTTATCCAAACAGGTCTTGGTCGAAATACTGAAAGAAAAATCCATGCAAGAGAAGTAGGTGACGACCGTGGTAGAGAAAGATGGACTAACATGGATGACACCAATAATAGAATATTTGAAAGAAGGGACCCTTCCAGACGATAAAAAGGAGGCAAGCAAACTCTGTATCAAGGCCAGACAATACGAATTATGGGAAGGGGCTATTTACAGGCGGTCATTTCTAAAACCATGGCTACTGTGTATTGGACCACTCCAAGCGGATTATGTGATCCGAGAAATTCATGAGGGGTCGTGCAGTATGCACGCTGGACCACGATCTGTGGTGGCCAAGGCCATGCGATTGGGATATTACTGGCCAACCATGCATCGAGACGCATGAAATATGATACGCGCATATAACAATTGTCAAATACATCGTCCCGTGCCAAGAAACTCCCAACAGCCGCTAACTCTCATCACGGCTCCATGGCCATTCTACAAGTGGGGAATCGACAAAGCTGGTCCTTTCCCGGAGGGACCATGAAAGGTCAAATTTTTGATAGTCGCTATGGACTATTTCACAAAGTGGATAGAGGCGAAAGCCGTGTCAACAATCATTGGCAATCAAGTGAAGAAGTTCGTGTAGGACAACATAGTGTGCCGTCTCGGTCTCCCAGGAGAAATAGTTTCGGACATAGGCAAATAGTTTAGTGACAACCCGTTCAAGGATTGGTGTGAAAAGTTAAATATCATGTCACGCTTTGCCTCAGTGAAACACTCGCAGTCCAACAGACTCATGGAAAGAGCAAACCGGAGCTTGGGTGACGGAATCAAGGCCCACCTGGGCGAAGGAAATAAGAATTGGATAGAAGAACTCTCCCATGTCCTTTGGGCCCATCGTACGACGATTAAGTCAAGCCACGGTGACACCCCTTTCTCTTTGACATATGGCACAGAAGCTGTCATACCTGCGGAAATTGGAATGTCGACGTACCACACCGCGGCAGTAGACGTCGTTCACAATGATGAAGAGCTACAACTAAATTTGGATTTACTCGAAGAAAGGCGTGAACGCGCAGCGATTCGTGAAGCAATGATGCAAGCCATGCTGTGGCCGGAGGGAAGCTTGGACTAAAGTGGGAAGGACCTTATGAGGTCACGGAAGCACTCGGAGACGGAGCATACAGACTAAGTTCCATGGACGGCACGGTCCTTCCGCGGACGTGTAACATAGCTAATCTCAAGAAATGTTATCTTTAGGCTACGGTATGGATAAGTTTGCATCTTGATTAGGGCCCTTAATAAAGTAATCCATGTATTCTTATTCTACTTTTTGTTTTTAAGTTATGAATAAAACTCCGTGGGTCTAGCTAACCCTGCGACTTCTTTATATGAAAATTTTCTAAGTGAATCTTTCTTTTCTTAAGTATAATTTACTTGTTACTCTATATAGTACATACCCAATACGATGGATATCTTTGGATACCTAAATGCTAAGCACCCTAATAATTGCTTGCCGTGTAAGTGGGTTGCAACCCCGACGGCCACAGATTCTGCATCCTTATTCTACGTATACCTAAGACGTTAGGTATATAAGAAAGACTCCCACAGAGCATGCAAGACACTATAAGTGTGATTATAAACAAAATACATCAGGAGATGATCAATTATAATGTTAAACCACGGACATCCGTGGATATATTACAAAAATATTGTTTAAAGTACCACAGATGGTACTATGGCCAATCCAGATTATACATAGCTGGTAAGGACATGGATTTGAGCAGCCTCGGAGATGCCTCACCTTCCGATATCTCAGTCTGAGTAGAAGCATCCGCCAGCAGGATAGCAAGACCTTGAGGGGCATCGGTAGGTGCTGATATTGGGACACCTTCAGATCTGGCATGATGGGCGAAACTGACCCCATGGGTATGGCAAACCACCCGACACTTCTTCTTCTTCTCGGCGCGGCTCACGTTAGCCGCAATGGCATCTTCCAGCAATATCTCCTCTTTGATGGCCCAAGGATTTCTAGGATCACGTACCTCCGGATATATAGGAATTTTTAGTTGGGAGATACTAGGACGAAGGTCGCGGATCCACTAGGGAGCGTCCTCTCCGGAGTCACTCTCTAAGTGTAAGGACGCCATAATTAACTCCATAGGGGCATCCTTTAAACCCACCAGCTGATCCACTAACGGGTACTTCAGATCTTTCAGCTCTTTGAGGGACTTGAGATATTTGCTATGGGCCTCAGGGTCATACGCTTCCACAGCCTCTAAGTCTCGGTCAGCCTTCCCATGCTCTATACCGTGCTCCAAACCTTGGCTCATACCTTTAACGAGCCCCGCGAATATAACATTCTCAAATGTGTGTCTTAGCTCTGGGGTCTCGCCACATTTCATTACGGTTAGACGCAGGTCGTGCCCAATAACCCAGCGACGACCCTCGATCGCTGTCAGCATATGCGGGTATAACTCTTCATCAAAATTCACGCTTAGTTTATCCAGACGGGCATCCATCTCCGCACAGCGTTGCTCAACCCTGTCTTCTTCATACTTCTTGAACTCCTCAAAGGCAGATTTTATCTTTTCCTTGCCAGTAATTTAAGCTTGGAGAGTAGACACTTGTTGCGATAAATGTTGGTTGCTCAATTGAAGATTTGAGAAATGGCCGCGGAGGCCTTCTAATTCTTTTATAAGTTCTGCATTCTTGGCCTCTGCGGCTTTCTTCATGTCAGCCTCAGCTTTAAGTAGCGCCTCTATATTTTTTATTTGCTTCTCCTTGGCTTCGATCTTCTGATCCCGTCGGGATAATTGAGCTACAGACTTCTTTAGCAGTTTGGCCTCTTGTTCAAACCTTAACCTCAGCTGGGAGCCCATTGCCACTTGCCGCGCCAGGTTTATATTATATTGGTTCAAAATTCATCATTAGGCAAATGGCACAGCTTCTAGAAAAACCCTGGCGGTGCTATATGATCCACTACGTCCTGGCGCACATCCGGGGTGTCCAAGCGGCAGTTGTTGGTCACACCCCACCCCGGCTAATATATACTTCCGGGCGACCCGCCCATGGATGTAAAGGAGGTAGACCTCTCCAAGTCCGGGTCTTCTGCGACTACCGTCTTCTTGGAAGACCTGCATTAACAAAACAAGGGACATATGGGTTGTTAGCATGGCTACACTTTTGAGAGATACACTAAAAAAAGATATCATGGATCAAATCACTTGCTGGGCTATATCTTGTTCGAGGATTGGTCATGGCTCCGCGTATGACAACGGATCCGGATCTTTCACACTACTCGCACCAGCAGGAGTATCTTGTGCCGCTGGTGTGATGGTGGAAGACGCCTCTTTTCCTATTGTTGATAGGGATTTCCCTCCAATGGTACTCTGTACATTACAGAAGGCAACATGATCTTTCCTCAACACCTTGGATGGCGCATTTGCGTCCGCCTCATCGTTACCTCTCTTGCGGCGCCTTTTGTGTACAAGGGGCCCTATAGCAGCCACCTCCTGCTCTAGATCCGGCTCTAGAACAACATCTGTGGTCGAAGGATTCTCTAATGGGGGACTTCATGCGATACTTCATCCTGTATCTGCTCCTTTGTCCTGACTCCCTCAGTATTTGGCGGAGGAAGGTATTCGTCAGCAAAATCCAGCTGTGATTTCTCCACAGTGGAGGGTATTCCGGAGGATCATGACGCCCAGGTTGTGTCCTCCATGTCTATAACACGATTGGCCATAACAGTCAATAGCGGCACCTCATGGGCGGCACGGGGTCGGTTCCCGGTCTTCACCTTGGCAGGATTCAGGGCACTAATCAAATTGAACATGTCCATCTCTGCCTTTAAACAAGGATTGTTAGTATATATTCATAAATACGAGAAAAGTAAACAAATTTATAAACACCC
>BQNB010071715.1:0-32674 GCA_026074375.1 Tanacetum coccineum
AACTATCAATAACTACAAATCTTCTAAAATTATATGAGATATCAACATATCTTTTAATTATATAAGATATACACAGAATAAGTATATACATATCACTAAACACGTCTTTAACTCTTCAACAGTCCAAATCTTTATGCAGCAGTGTTAAGTTCTCTTCAGCAATATTAAGTTAGTACTGGCAGTACTAACTTTTACTCTAGCAGTACTAATCAGTTAGTACTGGTAGTTGTAATCTGAGCAGTACAAACTTTTTGGCTTACCAGTACTAAGTTGAACCAGTAGTATAAACTTTGTAGAAGACCTTAATTCCCAACAATCCTCCCCTAAACTTATGATTTACCTCTAAATCATCAAGTTTCTTGAATTAAACCTTTCTAAAAGGATTCTTCCAAACACTCTTCTACTTCTATACTTGTGACTTAACAAACCTGATGAGTTCATAGGCCATTTCACTCTCAAAATCAGCTTCCAATCTCCAGTTCAACATTCTTGTAAGTACTTCTTGAGTGAGAGGGTACTTTTTCTCTACTAACACATTAATGCAAACCAAGATACCATCCATAAGTAAAGCATGAACTCCACAAGACTTATACAATTTCCAGCTTACTAAGCTCCAATCCTGTTAATTTCTCTAGACATCATCCTCCTCACTAGGTTCAAACATGGTCTTCAAATCACCCCAAAGAATTAAATCATACCCTTCCAGTGTTCTTGATGCAGACCTCTCCATTACTAATTTGTGCAAATCAACCAAGTCTTGTCTGTCAATATCTTCAAGCATCATAGAAAAGACTTTGTAAAATTTAGAACTGCCATCAGCTCTAGTTATCTTCCAACAGCTTAAGTCATTTTCTTGTAAGTCACTTCCAATTATCTGAGACTCCCAATCAACTATGGGATATTTTGTGGCTAAGACCTCATAGTTGACTACTCTATCTTCATCAGGATCTATCTTAAGATAAGTTTTAAGTTCTTCTTTCTCTGCAGCATCTTCTAGCTTTTGCCTTTTAGCACTTTCTTCACTTTGCTTTTCACCTGCTCTTTTCCTGGCAAGTGTTTTCTTTCTACTGCCTCCAGCTGGCTTGCTACTGCTATCATCCTTCTTTCTACTGTCTTTAATCACTTTTGTATCCATTAGAACAAATGAATTCACCTGTTTGTATGCTTTATCAAACAATTTTTGAATTTCATCATAACTTCTTCCCTTTAGCTGCTTGTGAGTGTAACCAGCTTGATTCTTTAAATAGGTGCACATCTTGTTCCTTACTTGAGCTTTTGTAGGTGGTCTACTTCTGATTTCTGTTGCTCTTTATGCAGCAAAGAATTTTTCCTCTCAGCAATCATTTCTACCAACATTCTTGGCTTTTCCTTAATTGTGTACTTTTCTTGTTCTTCTGAATGAAGCCTTTCAGCCATTTGTTCATATGCTTCAATCATGGCTTGAATGTCATCTAGTTCTTCATCAATAGCTGCTTTACTAGCTTCCTCTTGAGCAACTCTTTCTTTCTGAACTCTTTCCAATTTAACTAACTCTTCTTGATGTAGTATTTGTGCCAACTCTGCATCAACTTGAACCTAATTCTTACTTTGATCTCTTATTTTGATTTTCACTGGTTCATCTGATTCTATCATCTTTTATTTTCCCTTGTCTTTGTAAGATGGTTGTGATTGTGTTATTGGTTCTAGAACTGTTCTTCTTGGCTCTTCCTCTGGATCATTAATAACTACTGATGTTGTTCTTGGTCTGGTTCTCCTTATAGTAACTAATGTATCAGCAATGGTCATCATCTCATCCTCAAACACACCAGCAATACTTGAAGATGGACCAGCAGTACTAACTGTGGAAGGGCCGGCAGCACTAACTTTAAGAATTACACTGGAAGTAGTAACTGCATCACTAGCAGTACTAACATCTTTTTCTGTATTTCCTTCTTCAAATACCTCATTACCAGCACTTAAGTTGATCTCTTCAGTCTCTCTAGTCTTGTCACTATTCCTACCCTGAGTTTCAACATCCATTTGTACTAGAGTAATTCCTTCATCTTCATCAATCTGAGCAATCTTCTTCCCCTGTTTGGAAGGATCCTCCAAATCAGCTTCATCTTCTGAAACAACAAGTCTGACCCTTCTTTTAGCTTTCCTTGACTTCACCTTGTGCTCTAACTTCTTGACCATCATGATAAGCTTAGTGTAAGCAACACCATAAGTCAGTTTTGTCTACTTTAAGTCAGATTCCAAATCCTTCACTTTCTTGGATAATGTGGTACAAAGAACAGTCAATTCATTAAGTGTCAAACTGCCCTCATCACTTCCAAGGGTGTGAACTCTTGGGAGAGTTGAATCATAGGGCATGGTAGCAGTCTCTTCAGCAACATGAGTTGTTTGCATAGATGTTGGTGAAGTTGGTGGTTGTGAGGTGGACGGAGCACTAGTGGGTGTATGATGGGACTCAACTGGGATTGTTGATCCTTTACCCTATAAAGTCTGACCCTGAACATGCATTATTTGAAATAATGGAGTGTCCACCCCAGTATATCCTTTGGAAGCTCTTCTCATATTGCTAAACAGTTTTAAGTAAGGGTAGAAGCAATATAAGTTCTTTTGTGGGGGAGAAGTTGTCTCTTGTGCTTGTTTAAAAATACATCAAAAATTTAGATGTACTTTCCAAGTTTTTCACCATGCCATCAAAAATTAATTTGGAAAAGTTAAAGGTTCTATTTGTGGCCAAGCAAATGATAGCAGTTGGTATATTGCTACTAAACTGTTCCCAAGCAGTTTTCTTAGAGCTTAAGCAGTGAAGGATAGTATGAATCAAAAATTTCCACTTATGGGAAAAGTGTCCCTTTTGAAAAGTTAATCTGTCATAATTAGACACATACCCCATAAGAGCAAGTTGCACAAAAATTTTAGTATTAGGTAAAGTGTTAATACCATCAGATCTTCTAGTTTGAGATGCCTCCTTATAGATGCTTCAGTAATAGTCTTGATTTTCCCATCAATGGTAGCAGTTATCTCCATCTCTCCATTCTCATATGTGCTTGCAGAAGCAGTTTGCCAAAACTGATGGATGAGTGAGACATAGATGATTGGATTTTCAGTGAAAGCATACTGGATGTAGGTAGAATTCAGAAAATCCACTATCTGATAAAATCCTTTACTTCCCTATAGTTTCTCTAAAAAGGCGACCATATTATGTTTGTCACAAAATTTCAAATTCGCCATTTGATTAAGAGAAGTTTAATTAGGGTTTTGGCATGAGATCGTGGATGAGAGTATGTGTGTTTAGTAAAGGTAATTGAGATAAACAAGAGTACTTAAGATTTTTGATTGGATCGACTGAATAAAGTTTGTACTTATCTTGAAGAAATCTTATGAATTTATAGAAAAGATCATGAATTCTCTAATTAGTCAAACCTATAGGCTAAGTAGTTGGCGGAAATTTCGCAACGGCTATTTTTAATTAAGGAAATTATTTTATGCCTCAAACAGTACTAACGGTCACCCACCAGTACTAATTTTAGCCTAACAGTACTAACTTTAAGCCCAACCGTATTAACTTTACCCAACAATATTAAGATATGCCTGGCAGTACTAACTTAATACTGGCAGTATTAAGTTTATTCGTAGCAGTATAAACACCAATGTTGTTTCTAACAAGAATTTCCATCATAAATTTAGATTCTCACAAGCTCTCTTTCTGTTTTTCATAATCATATCTCTTTTTCTATTTTTAAGCTCACTGAATCTCTCATTTCTTTTTACTCACCAAATCACTCTTTTTGTTTTTGTATCACAAATCTCTCTATTCTTTTAAACTCACCAATTCAGATAGTTTTATACAATTTGCCATCAATTCTAATAGTTTCATACTGTCCTCCCCACTACCAAGTGTGTGAACTCTTGAGAGAGGTGGATCATTAGACTATTTAGATGTAGTCTCAAACATAGTTTGAGCATCTACATCCCCCAATATGGTATCTTGGTACCTGGGACCACTACCTGAACCAATTCCCTAAGGATTTGATCCATTAAGTATTGCCATGGATTGGGTCTTATTGATGTTACTACTTTCCTGCTCTGCTTCTAAGCTAGAAGCAGTAGTGGCAGCCCTTTCCATTCTGTCACCCAACTCCTTATGGATAACCTCATCACCAACCTTTTTCAAGGGGACCACCAGACTGAGGTACCTTAGTGTCTTGACCTCTTTTTGTCTTGCCTAACAGTTTTAATTATGACTAACAGTTGTAACTAGCAGTCTTAAGTATAACTAGCAGTACTAATTATACTTAGCAATATTAATATTATCCTTAACAGTTTTAACTCTGTCTTCAATAATTATACAACAACATGCCTCTATTCATCACAAGCACACTAGAAACGACTAGATAGACATGTGAGAATTCATCAGGATCCATATTTATGCATAACCTATAAATAAAGGTTAAGAACTGTTAAACCTCCCCTCAAACAATACTTTAGAGGTCAGCAATTAGCAGTATCTCTTATAGCAAACTTCTCAATTGGTATCATCAAATTTAATTATACTGCTTGCTTATCCTGCAAGTGTTAGTCCAAAACCAATAAAAACACAATCTAAAGCATTTTCTTATTTAGCATTATTAATTTTGACTAGCAGTTTTAACTAACAGTATTAAGTATAACTAACAGTACTAGTTATACTTAGCAGTACTAATAGATACAACTAATAGTACTAATCCTTTACAAAACTTTACAAAGACATAAAGAGATTTAAACATTAAGGATTAAGCATTCCAATACTTGAGACCAAGTACTAAAACCTTCCAGCATCAAAACCTTTTGTAAGAAGATCTGCAACATTATGTTCAATATCAATTTTAACCATTTGAATTAACTTTTTAGCATTGCAATCTCTTATAAAATGATGTCTAATCTCTATATGTTTTGTTTTAGAATGTTGAACAAGATTTTCAATAATGCAGATAGTATTGTTATTATCAATGTGAATCATAGTATTCATGAAATTCTACCCATAATCCAGCAATTGGTTTTGAATCCAGAGTAGTTGTCCACAACAACTAGCAGCAGCCACATATTTAGCTTCAGTTGTAGAGGTGGCAACCATAGTTTGATTCTTGCACTGCCAAGATATCAACTTGTTTCCCATAAACTGACAACCTCCAGTTGTTGACTTTCTATCTTGAGTGGCTCTAGCATAGTCACTATCAGTATAAGCAACTAGTTCAAATGGAGAATCTCTAGAATACCAAAGGCCTAAAGTTGGTTTACCTTTTAAATATCTAAAAATTCTCTTTACAGCTAAGAGATATGATGTCTTTGGAGTAACTTGGAATTTGGCACATGCACATACTACAAACATAATATTTGGTCTAGATGTTGTAGGATACATCAAGGACCCAATCATATATCTATAAAGATGTACATCAACATCATTAGCATCTCCATCTTTAAAAAAGCCTTTTCCAAATCAACGGGAGTAGAAGCAGACTTTACATCAGTGTAGTTGAATTTCTTTAAAATCTCATCTACATATTTATCCTGGCTGATAAATATTCCATCTTCCTTCTGCTGTACTTGTAATCCTAGAAAGAAAGTAAGTTCTCCCATAGAACTCATCTGAAACTTATCCTTCATAAGCTTCTCAAATCCAGTACATAGTTCCTTGTTTGTAGAGCTAAAGATAATGTCATCAACATAGACCTGTACAACCAAAATATCTCCTTTTTGCTTCTTGATAAACAATGTCTGATCTATCTTCCCTCTTTTAAACCCATTGCCCAATAGATAGTTAGCCAAGGTTTCATACCATGCTCTTGGTGCTTGATGCAACCCATAAAGTGCCTTGACCACCTTGTAAACTTTGTCTGGATTGTCAGGATCTTTAAATCCTGGTGGTTGAGTAACATAAACCTCTTCCTTAATAGTTCCATATAAGAATGCACTCTTCACATCCATTTGATATACCAGAAAACCCATAAAAGAAGCATAGGCTAAAAACAATCTTATTGCCTCAATTCTTGCCACAAGAGCAAAAATATCTTCATAGTCAATACCTTCTTCTTGTCTATGACCCTGTGCAACCAACCTTGCTTTATTCCTAATTACAATCTCTCTTTCATCTTTCTTATTTCTGAAGACCCATTTAGTTCTAATGGCCCTCTTTCCAATAGGCAAATCCACAAGTATCCAAACCTGTTGGAGTTTGAATTGCAGAAGTTCTTCCTGCATTGCTTCCACCTAAGATAAACCAGATAGAGCTTTAGCAATGCTTGTGGGTTCAATCCGTGATAGGAAACAAGCATATAAACAAGTATTGAGGGTATCACGTGTTTTTTGTTCATATACAGCACTAAGAAACCCTTATTCAGAAGTAGGTTTTATCATTCTTCTTGTCTGAACAGATGACTTCACATCACCAATCACATTTTTAATTGGGTGATCTTTATGAATTCTTGTATTGGGAGTGGTTAGAACTGTATAGGAATCTGTGATGTTCCCAAAATCAACTTCTGGTTCATCTTCATCACTGAAGAACTCAACATGAATGGCTTCAAGTGTATGACTAGCTCCCATAATGAACATGTCTTTGGGCTATCTTGATCATATGAACTAGCAGTATTAACTGATGGATCAATAGTATTAAGTTTAAAACTACAAGTATTAACATCAAGACTGGCAGTATTAACATGTTGTCCAGCATCATTAACTTCTTTAGGACTACAATCATCATCAGACTTATCTTTTTCATCATTCTCATTATCTAGACCATCTTCAACCGGCTTTTGATCATCAACATTAGATTTTGGTTTACCATTATAAACATCCTTGGAAGGTGAATCAAAATATGAAGCATCTTTCCAAATTGGCATCACAATGCAATCTTGACTTATTTCTTTTGATGTACCTGCATTAAATTCTCCTTGTGTACCTGCAAATTCATTAATGATTGTACCTGTAGCAACTAGTACATAATTCATAGATCGGGTTAGAGAATCAATATCAAACAGCCACTTTGGACCATTTCCTTCTATCATAGGATTATTCTCTAAAAACCCAATATACAAGTTTTCTTCTACCCTCCTGGTTCTAGTAGTTTGTTTACCCTGTAAAGCTTTACTACTCTTAGAATATCAACAAATAAAATCCTTCATCACTCTTTTGCCATCAAACTCTGATCCTAACTGTCTCTAAGTATTTAGGAATTGGTAAAACATGACATTCCAAGATGGTCTTCATAAAAGCTTAGAGCTGGTTTATAACCTCCTAAAAGTTAATTCAAGGTGTCTTGTTGAGGCTTGACTACTAAAGACCATATTCTGTACATAGCAAGCAGTACTAACTGATTTCAGCCAATTATGGTAGGTAATTAGAGTAGCTAACATTGTTCTAGCAGCTAATTAGTGGTTCTTTTCCTCCTCTCTGTCCTTACCATTTTTGCTAAGGTGTCCCTGACCACACTATATTCCCTCTTAATACTTTCTTCTCTAACAATAGAATCATCCATAACTTATTCTTTAAACTTGGTTCTTATCTATCACTCATGATTATTTTTACTTTCTTATCCACTAGGTTTTATTTTTATTTTGATAAAGTTCTTAAGAATCTCACTGGTTTGCATTCTTTCAGTTGTTTAAAAGAAAACATGGTAAACTTGCTATAATCATCATTGACTATATCTAAGCAATTTATTCTTATGCATTATTAAATACTACAAGTAGGTTGACCAAACAAATCGCCAATGAAGCATCATAAACAAAAGGCCTTAGTAATAAGATTTAGAAACTTTGGACTTACTAAGAAGCTCTGTGTTGCTTCCTTTTTTAAGACAAGCAACTCATGTTTTGGTATTTTCAAAAAGGTTTTGTAGGCAATCCTCTTACAAGATTATCCTTACAACGCTTATTTTTAGGTTTTTTTATTAAATATTAATATGACACAAGCACTCTTATGCCATGCAAAGCATTGATTTGATTCATCTAATGGTAGCCTATTGCAACAAAGAATAAGTTAAACCTCTCTTTATGGGAAACAATGTTCGTCATATTAAATTGTTGACATATTGTCTTTCTAGGAATGTTATGATTGTATTGATTATTCATTAGGCAACTGGAAATTAGCGAGATTAAGACAAGACATTCAGTGTCAGTAAAAAGGACATAGTTCTTTTTGTTACACATCTGTAAGACACTAAAAAGATTGAATTTTTAAACTCGTTGACAAAGTTTACTCTTCAAAATCCTAGGACTATCAATTTGAAGTGTTGCTTTTCAGAAATTCTACCACCCATCGAAGCTTCATCCCCAAAACTACATACCTTCATCAAATTCCTTGAAATCTGATGAGATAAGCTATGTTATAGTCATGTGACCTTTGAGCAATCCACTATCAACAAATCCTGCGGTTAATCTTTTGTGATGTGGCTTGCCTGCCACATATACAATAAGGAAATTAGATTCCTTTGGGGACCCAAGCCATCACTGACTTGGTCTGCCTCATTGCATCAATGTAATTATGTTTCTTTCAAGGTGATTGATGCACTATTAGGTTTTGAAGGTTCTTCCAATACCCAACATGCTGAGGCCTTACGCATTTGCTAATTAACCCGTAAAAACATTAACAACTGCAGAATTTGGCTAGCTGTTTTAACTACTTTTGGTACACTACCAGTATTAACTGCTTGTTGGTCATAGCAGTTATTACTGCTTGTGCCTTAGCAGTATTAACTTTATGTGTAAACCTTTTGTTAGATAATGTTGTTTTAGATTAAAAGGGTCTTCTGATAGTTGATTGTGCTGTTTTTGGAAAACATGACATTGGTTTAGCACTAAAAACTGTAAATTTGGGATGAGCAGTATTAACTGTCCTGGTAGTATTAAATGGTTTTGGGCTAGTTTTCATTAAAACTACTCTTGGAACCATGTCTCTTTGAGCTTTTAGGGTTTGGGAGGTCCGCATTTGGTAGTATAGTTGTAGTTCACCCTGTTATAATTATTCCCATATACCATCCTTTCCTTTTGATGGTATTTGCACTGAGCCTGTACATGATTAAAACTCCCACAAATAAAGCAAGCTTTGTTATACATCATAAAATTACTTCCTAGTTGATTGGACTTCTATCCATTCCAATTCCTTTGATTCCCCCTAGGAGTTTGTGATCTATACATCTCAGCATACCTAACTGACTTTTTAACTGGTTTTTTCTATGATTTTTAGGTTTGACAGCTCTACCCTTTTTATCTAACAGTGAAAAAACAGTTTGCTTTAAGTTCAACCATTAGTGAAGACTCAACAAAGCTACTTGTGTCTTTTGATACTTGTTCTTTTACCAAAGAGTCATCAGAATTTTCCTTAGAATCATCTGATTTTTGATTACAAACAATGTTAGACTCTTGCTTACTATTCTCAAGACCATAACCTTTGAATTCAGGCTCTTTGAATTCATCAAGACCAGATGAAGACAAATCGAGCTTGTTAAGGTCTTTTATATATTAAAGGATGAGGTGGAGGAACTACACTATACCCCAAACCCTTTTTACTTTTGTCAGTTATCTGACTCCCTAACAACTTGTCTAGGTCTTTTGAGGCCTTATCAAATTTCTCAATTTTAAATTCAATTCTCTCTTTTTCTTGCTTAACTTTTTCAAACTCACTTTTAAACACATTTATTTCCTAGTCTTTGCAAGCTACTTCTTTTTTAAGAACTGCAACTTCTTTACTAAAAAGAACCTCATTCTTTCTATATGTGATAAGTTGTTCTTCTACTATTGATAAACCTCTTTTATAAGGAGACTGTGGTAAAACTTCAGTTTGATTTAAGCTTTATCAAATCAAATCATCAAACTGGTTCTTAAGTGATTCATAGTTTTTCAGACAAGTTTTAGAAGCAAGTTTTATATTCTATACCTGAGAGTCGAAATACGCCATGTGAGCAATGTTTGTATGAACCTGTCTCTTTCTGCTCATGTCACTCCAGTCAAAACAATACACCATCTAAGCCAACATTGCCTTTGAAGTGTATCTTATTGGTTCCTTGCTTCCTAGTTGTGTCTTGATTTCTAAATCCTGGACTCATGCTTGTTCCTTGGTGCTCTACACTCCCTGCAAAGTGTCCATCTTATGACAGTGGAATACTTCTACCTTGTGATTATCATACCGGCAATAATATTAGCATTTAATGAAAATTTTATTGCATGTCTCTGTTTAGTACCTCTTTGCCCTCATACTTAGCAGGAGAGCTGCCACTTTCAAATTACCGTTGCTTCAGATCATCTTCATGAATTTGCTCTAAGTCTTGCTGTATGAGATTAGAACCATTGGGATTCTCAACCATGAAAGCATACATAACATTATCACTAAAGTTAGTAGTACTAACTTGAGGATTAGCAGTGTTAACATTAGGGCTAGCAGTACTAACTTCATATGCAGGTATAGCAGTATTAACATCATTAGTACTGCTAGTACTTGGAACAGTCATAAAGGCCAAGTTTTGAGCATCACTACTTGCACCAACAGATTTCTTTACCTTTTGTTCAACAATTTTGAAAGTTGTTGGTTGTACATAAGACATCATCAAATGTCATCTGTTCAATTTCAGGCTTATACACTTACAGGACAACAACATGAGTGTTCCACTCAAAGGGCAAGCTGCTCAAAATTTTTGAATTTAAGCCTTCTTGAGAGATGACCACACCTAAAATTGAAAGCCTACTAACAATCTTCTAGAGCTTGTTGAAAATAGAGTCAAGAGACTTTGTGCTTGATGCACTGAAATTTTCATATTGCTGCTTCAAAAGTGTCTTCTGTGTTTTCTTAGTAGCTTTATTACTTCCAAATCGTGTTTCAATGGCAGCAACTATTGTTTTAGCATCAGTGTACTGACTGAATATAAGTTGATGTTCATTATGTGAAGAGTTCGTATGAGTAGGCAAAGCTTTCTAGCAACTTCAATCATTCTTCTTGTTGGTCTTTCTTTAGCAGTTACATGGGACAGATCTTTGTAATGAGTGTACCATTCTCTTGTGTTGTTTATGGTACAGACACCCATGAGTTACCATTCTTTATGACCTCCCATAGAGCATAGTCTTGTATCTAGAAGTAATGCTTAATTCTTATCACCCACATCTCATACTTACCTAGTTTGAGTATGGGTAGCTTAGCAGTAGTATTACTTTGTGAAGATTCAAATTCCATGTCTTCTTGATCAAAGTTTATTCAATGCAATGCTCTGATACCACTGTTGATCCAATCCTTAGAATCGTTTCATTATGTCTTGTCTAAGGTTAAATTACTTGGATAATCCATAAATAACTTGTTGTATTAAACTTTTGTATTTATACTAAAGTGTTATGCGCGAACTACACTTAAGATCTAGAAGTATATTGAATAGAACTGGTATTTGTGAATGATCAAAGATTATAATCCAAACGCTTTAATGATTGTATTAGATCATAATACGAGTACTCTTCACTAGTACTGGGTTTACAACCATTGAAGCTTTTCTTATCAAATCTTGACAACTATGCGGAAAACTTGTATCTACTATTTCCCTGTGCATTTTTATTGACTAAGGAAAGTCAATTGTAGGCCCCTTTACAACATATAACAAAGATAAACATAAAATCTCTATTAGAATATTCTATACATCTATTCTATAAATTATCTTCTAATCTTCATCTTCCCAAGTAAGCCTTATCTCATTACTTGTTTTTATCTTCTGACATAGCAATTTCTTGAGTTGGTAATCCTAGCGCATAAAAACCTTTTGTACAACAGCACTAATAACATAAGCAGTGTAGTAATCATTAGTACTACAGTACTTAATATTTACTAACGGTTAGTAGAACTGTGTACTAGCAAGTCTCAAACCTCTCATTTAGTCTCCACCTACGCAGAACTAACTAACTTAACATATATCTTCAATTCTTAAACTCTGTGCAGTCTAACTTCATACAAGCATACAGTTAACTTAAATACTAACAGTACTACTTATACTAACAGTCGTAGTAACTTGAGTTTAGTTGTAACTTTATACTACAGTATTAATTCTTAGCTCTATTTTCATTAGTATCACCAACAGTACTAAGTTATGCTTGATAGCACTAATGTATACCTGAGCAACAGTAACTCTAAAGAATCTTTTTTCCAATATTTTTTCTTTTTTGGGAAAACTAAAAAGTCTTTAAGTCCCAATAGTACCCATGAATTTGCTAGCAAAGTTGACGAGCTGAGAGCGCTGCCCCATCATGTGCTTGGAGCAACCTGAGTCCAGGTACCAGAAGACGATTTGAACCACCTGAAATGGACACGGGAAGAAGATGGAGCAGTAGAAACATTGGATCCCCAATTTTTGTTGTGTGTTCTCGATGTTTGTTTGAAAGATATTTTGATTCCTAAAGTGTTACTACTAGGCGAAGTTTTCTTAACTTCTGTTGTTGAAAGTGATTTCTTAGGAGGCACTACTGTAGTGGAGGTGACCCTAGTTAAAGGGCACGTATTTTCATCTATAGTAAAGGTCTGACCTGTAGGTTTCCAAGTATATCTAACATTAGCGAAAACTTTACCCGTAGGTTTCCAAACTTTCTTCTTTTTGATCTTCACTAATTTAGATTTAACACACACATTGACATCATTAACATAATCAAGAACACACAAATCATGAATTGTATCAAACATACATTCATTACATGTAGCAAAAATAAGCTCAAAATTCGCATTTAAAACATAATGCTTAACATTTGCATTACAGACAGGTTCAGAAACACGATTCTTTTTATTTAAACTAGGTTTAACGCTCCTACGGCGATCTTCTACTTTATCTTAATTGTTGTAAGGGTGGTTGGAGATCCTATTTTTATTTGTATTGCTTGGAGGCTTTGATCCGCTAGCACAAGTAGAACTGATTACTGCTGTAGAAAGGCAACAATCATAGGTGTGTTAGTATCCTTAGTATTAGTTTGCCAAGACTTCTTACCTGTTATCTGATATGTTACTTGAAGATGTACTAGGTTCTGTAAAATCTAACTTCGCTTGTTTTTTTGGTGTTACTGTATCAGCTTCTTACGTCTCGTTTGCTTGAATTAGGCATGTATCTTATCATAAACTTGCCCATTCCTAAATTCGTGTGGCAAACTTACAAGCAGAGTCTAAGTCACTATCTAAAGGCTTTAAAGCTCTAGCATGTTCCACTATTTAACGGAGAGTGTTAGCATGTTCCTGTGTGTATTTTAGATAGTTTACATGAGATTCCCTATTTCTTAGAAAAATAGGAGAAAGAGGTTTTAAATATAACTTATACATCGCTGGGGCAATTACTTTGGATATATTCACAAATTTATCACACTCAGACACACCTTTGCCTTTTAAAGTAGCAATGTGTCTTTTAATTTGCTGATTGGGATGTTTTTCGCTTCTAACTGAGCTTTCATTTCATTTATTTTAAAAAATGCCAGAAACTCAGGAGCATCTGGTTTGTTTCTAGGTTGATTATTCTGAAAACTTTCTTTATATTGTTGCACTTTGATTTCAAGAGAAATATGTTGAGAATCGTTTAACTCATCTAGGATATGTTTTATGAATAACATTAATACGCAGCGGAATAATAAGAACAATAATGCTATTCAACAAGGTTTACTTCTAAACATTGAAGCCTTCATTATATTTGATCAGAATACATAAGGCTACACCAACTATCTAATAAACTAACTACTAATACACACGATTTCTTTGTGTGTCTAGACTCTCATTGGAGAAGTCTAACTATGATGGATGGATAAAACCTATGTCTACGATCTCTTTATATAGGGAGAGATCAAGACTTACAAAGGAAACTAATTCTAGTCAACAATTATATTAAATACTTAGTCAATGTATTTAATATGGTTGACTAAATAATTAGGAAACTAAATCAGCATTAATCTTCAAGTTGTAATTAATCTTCAATCAGCATTAATCACTGTTTGACTGCATTGAATGAGAAGATAACTACTGTTTGACTTCAAGTCTTCTAGAATCCCATAATGCTAAATTAGTCCTTCTTGTTTCATTCTTTTATTCATTTTGTCTCATCAAATCAAGAATCCCAATAATCTTCCCCTATTTGATGATGACAAAACAAACAAAGTCGCGAAACTTCCCTTTAATTAGAGAAGTTGAGATGTAGTCATCTCCCTGAATGAAACAAACTTCCAAGCTTCCTTTGTATCATGTCACCACATATAATAAGCTTGATGCATAAAAATTTCCATATTATGGCTTTAACAGTGTCTTTTGTGTTTTCTTAATAGCTTCATTACCTCCAAATCGTGTTTCGATAGTAGCAAACATTGTTTTAGCATCACTGTATTGACTGAAAGTAAATTGATGTTTATTTGGGAAGAGAGCCTGATTAAGCAAGCCTTCCTCTAGCCATTCACATCATTCTTCTGTTGGTCTTTTCTTTAGCAGATCAGGATCTTACACTTTGTACAGAATACCATTCTCTTGTGTTGTTTGTGGTATAGATACCCATAAGTTACCATTCCACAAAACATGCTTTCGGTTTTGATTATAATTAGGGTTTGACAAACCCTAATGTTGCCGAATGTGACTAGTACCTAAAACAGAAAACTTGAACCTTCTTTTCGTCATAAACTCGACATCAAACACACCTTGTAGATCCTAGATCGAGAGCCCCATGGCTCTGATACTAATTATAGAGTCTGAAAGTCTAAACCTTGATCGATTCCTTAGCTTGTCTAAGGTTAAATTACCTTGGATAAATCCAAAATAACTTATTGTAGAAACTTTGTGTGTGTATACTAAAGTGTATGCGGAATCTAACTTTAACAACTAGAAGTATTATGAATAAAACAGTAATTGTGAATGAACAAAGATATAACCAAACGCTCCAATATTATTTGATGAATAATACAAGTACTCTTGACTAGTACTAGGGTTTACAACCTTGAAGCTTTTAATCGACTTAACAACTATGAAAATCTTATCTCACAACTAATGCCCTATAGCCTCCTTTTATAGTTTAAGGAGTCCTAGTCGGCTTACAACACACGCTAAAGATAAACATAAACTAATAGAATATTCTGATACAATCTATTCTATAAATATCTTCTAATCTTCATCTCCAAGTAATTTTTATCTCTGAAATCTCTGACTTCCCTTAGCAGTATTAATTTTCTCTGACAGTACAAACTAACACTAGCAGTATTAATTTTATGCAAGAAGTATTAACCCAGTTAATACTGTTAGTTATAATCTGAGCAGTATTAACCTCTTGAACTAGGAGTACTAACTTGTGAAGATTTATTCCCAACAATCCTCCCTTAAACTTGTGATTTACCTTCAAATCTCAAGTTTCTTCTGAATCAAATCTTCTAGTTTACTCTGCTGAGGATGCTTTCAAACACAATATCTTTACTGATGAAGTTAAGACTTAATAAACCATAAAAGCTCATAGGCCGTCTCAGTGACATTATAATTCACATGAAGTTTCCATTGAAGCATTCTTGTTAGTGTATCCTGTAGAAGTGGATACTTCTTCTCAACTAGCATATGAATACTTACTTCTCCCAGCATCAAAGAGTGAACCCCACAAGAATCATAGAGTTTCCATTCTATCAACTCTTGACTGTGATGATTTTCCCAGACTGCATCGTCACCATCTCGTTTAAACATAATCTTCATATCTCCCCAGAGCACTAGATCATCAAAACCTGGTCTTGTAGATGCATACTTCTTATTAAAAAGTCCGTACAACACAATCAGATCTTCTCTATCAAAATCATTTAGCATCTCACTAAAGTATATATAAGTCTTGTAACTTCTATCTGCCCTGTGTATCTCATAGTATCCCACATCTCCTTTGCAATATGATTTCCAATTAACTATTGGAGATTTAGCAGCTAATGGAATCACACTAATTATTTCTTTAGAATCAGAAATAACTTCCACATACTCCATAAGTGTAAGTTTTTCTGGATCATCCTGCATCTTCTGTCTTTTATCCTTGTCGTCTCTATCTTTTGCAACCTTTCTTTTCAATCTTCCTCCAACTTTCTTAGAGCTTTCTTTTACAACTTGTTCAGCTACAACATCTTCTTGCTGAACTATCTCTTCTTGAACTTGTTTTAATGATTCTGCATCCTTTTTCTTTTCCTTTTCTTCTCTAGCAGGTTGCTTTTGAACAAAACCTGAAGCTTTAATTTTCTCATTCTTCTTAATAAATTCTTGTTGAAGATCAAATCCAGGTCTCTTCATCACTTCCTTTTCAATCTCACTCAGATTCTTAGGTAACAAAAGCAGGATTTTGGATCCAATATGCTTATCTTATATAGTCTAATATCTTAATATCTTATTCCCTTGAAATGACTCTGCTTGTATCCTCCCTGATTCTTCAAATACGTACACATGTTCTTCCTTACTTCAGCTACAGAGAAAGATCTATTCTGAAGTGCATGGTATCTTAGCATAGCAGGATCACTCCAATCAATATCATGAGCTTGATTAACTTTAGCTACAACTTCAACCCTTTCATCCAACTATTTTTTCAATTCCAAGGCTTTTTCAAGATCATTCTTCTCTTGTTCTTGTCTTACTGTATCCTTTGCTAACTCTTCAGCATATAGCTTTTGAGCTACCTCTTCATCATGACTTATCTGTTTATACTCTCCTTTCTTAAACTTCTTTAGAATCTCATTCACTTCCATTACAGCTTTACCTTCTCTTTGGCCTGGATCTTTATCTTTTACTGGGATAGAATCACCAGCATTATTAACAGAAGCTTTAGCAGCACTAAAAAAATCACTAGTAACAATTAACTGCTTCACTGCCAGTATTAACACCTTCACTACCAGTATTAACATCTCTTCTTCTTCTTATGTATGTATGAACCTCTGAAACTGTCTTACTTCTACTTGCATCAGCTAGAATCTTTATAGCACTCAAAACTCCAAGTTGATCTTCAGGACTAATATCTGAACTATGTGCCTCCCTTGAAGCTCTGATCTTAGTAGGAGTAACAAAGTAAAAATATTCTGCAGCATGTGGTTGAACTAAAGAAGTATCAAATTCCAAGTCAATGTCTTCTATCATCCTCCCCTATTTAGATGAATCCTTTGCAGGTAAATCGGCTTCATCCTCAGAGATGACAATCTGAAACTTTCTTCTTCAAGAGATTTAACCCCCTGTACCAACTTTGTATATACTTTACCATAGATCTGCTTTGTGTTCTTGAGTTCAGTCTCCAAGCCTTCCACCTTCTTTTATAATTTAAGTACAAGATCCGTCAATTTAGTTTATGATAAACTACCCTCAGCACTTCCAGGTGTGTTAACTCCTAAGAGAGGTGCATCATTGAGCCTGGTAGGGGTCTTATGAATGATACCACTGCCCTGACCTACATCTAAGCCAATGTCAGTAGTGGCAGCTCCTCCAACATCAACATCCACACTTGTGAATGTTGCCTCATCTGCTACTTGGGTTTGAGTAGGAAACTGAGACTGAGGAATCTTAGCTGCCTATCTGTTTATATTCCTAAGTGGTGATGAAATTTGTGATTGATGTGTTTGGTGGGATAAGGATGGTGAAGATGTTATTCTTGAAGGAGATGTTGCAGGTGTAGTGGTTGATGTAGGGGATTATGGTTGTTCTGTAACTGGTGGTTGTGAAGTAGAGGGAGTATCAACAATGGGAGTGTGTTGGGATGCAGCTGGGATTGCTGATCCTTCACCCAGACCAGTTTGATCAATAATAAGCATAGTGGGCAACAAAGGTGTATGTACCCTAGAAAACCTCTTTTCATATTGCCAAAAACCTTTTGAGTTAAAATTGGGGCAATATGTGTTCTTGAGTGAGGAAGTAAAGTGCTGACATCCATGTTCAAAAAGAGTTGTAAAAATCTTGGATACATTAAAAACTTTGTCTTACTATCCAAGTTTTTCACCATACCATCAAAAATGAGTTTAGAAAAATTAAAAGTCCTGTTATTGGCTAAACAAATAAGTGCAGTAGCAATATTACTACTGAACTGATCCCATCCAGTGGATTTAAAACTTATACAATGCAAGATGGTATGGATTAAGAACTTCCATTGAGGGGAAAACTTATTTTTGTAAAAAGTAAGATGATCAGAATTAGTAACATACCCCATCAATGCAAGCTGTTCAAAAATTTCAGTAGTAGACATATTACTAATACCATCTGCATCTGCTAATTGAAGTGAACTTCTAACAGATGCTTCAGTAATAGTCTTATCATGCCCATCAACTGTAGCTTTTATTTCTACTTCCCCTGAATCAAGTGTTTTGACAGTTGCAGTCTGCCAAAACTATTTGATTTGAGAAGTATAGATAGTAGGATTTATAATGAGGGCATACCTTAAGGTGCTTCGATTTAGGAAATTCACTATCTCATGAAACCCTTCACTGTTCTTAGGTTTCTTCAGAAAAGCCACCATTTTATGTTTATCGCAAAATTGCAAATTGGCCATGGTAAGTGATTAAAAAGCAAATTAGATATATAAGTTGAGTGTTAGTACTGGGTTATGATCGTTTAAATATGTTAGTGCTGTTTGCAAAGGAAACTGTATTAATATTGAGAATTGGTAGGCTGTTGATTGGACCGACTTGAACAGTATTGTTTCTTTGTCACAAAGAAATCATATAAAAGGAAGTAAAATCAAAGATTATCCAATTAACAAACCTATAAACGAAGTAAGTGCCTTAAATATCTCAACGGTTATAAGGAAAACCGAATTCCCTTCTAACAGCACTAACGGTAACATAGCAACATTAATATTAGTACTAGCAGTATTAACCCATATCATCCCAAAATTTAACCACAAGTCTCCCATAGAGTATAAAGAGAGAGAGAGATATCCTTAGAGATATAATGTGCCTCAGGAATTCTAAGTTCTTACCAATACAAGAAAGGTAATCATAACATGAAAAACCTTTCACCAGTAGGGATGGTCCTAAGACTAGTGCATGAGTATTCTAAGAAAACCCAAACCTAGATGACACAAAACTCTCTTACATACAATTCAGCTGTGAGATTATTCTTTTTCAGCTCTCCATTCCATCCATACTGCTTTGCTTATCCTGCAAATGTTAGTCCAAAACCAAGAAAACACATTCCAAGCTAATTTTCTTCTTGACAGTATTAAGTTATGACTAACAGTCTTAATTTTGCACTAGCAGTATTAACTGACACACTAACAGTACTAATCTTTTACAAAACTTTTACAAAGACATAAAGAGATTTAGACATTAAGGATTAAGCATTCCAATACTTGAGACCAAGTACTGAAACCTTCCAGCATCAAAACCTTTTGTAAGAAGATCTGCAACATTATGATCAATATTAATTTTAACCATTTGAATTAGCTTTTTAGCATTGCAATCTCTTATAAAATGATGCCTAATCTCTATATGTTTTGTTTTAGAATGTTGAACAGGATTTTCAATAATGCAGATAGTACTGTTATTGTCAATATGAATCATAGTATTCATGAAATTATACCCATAATCCAGCAATTGATTTTGAATCCAGATTACTTATCCACAGCAACTAGCAGCAGTCACATATTCAACTTCAGTTGTAGAGGTGGCAACCACAGTTTGCTTCTTGCATTGCCATGATATCAACCTACTCCCAAAAAACTGACAACTCCAGTTTAGATTTCCTATCTTGAGATGCTCTTGAATAGTCACTATCAGTATAAGCAACTTGTTAAAAGGAGAAGAATCCATTGAATTCCAAGGCTAATGTTTGTCTTGCCTTTTAGATATCTAAAATTATCTTGATTGCTAAGAGATGGGATATCTTTGGTGTAACTTGGAATCTGGCACATGCACATACTACAAACATAATATCTGGCCTAGATGTTGTGAGATACATCAAAGACCTAATCATAGATCTATAGAGATGTACATCAACATCATCAGCATCTCCATCTTTGACTAAAGGCTTTTCCAAATCAACTGGAGTAGAAGCAGACTTCACATCTGTGTAGTTGAATTTCTTCAAAATCTCAGCTACATATTTATCTTGACTTTATAAAATATTCCATCTATCCTTCTATGTTACATCGTATCCTAAGAAGAAAGTAAGTTCTCCCATAGAACTCATCTGAAACTTATCCTTCATAAGCTTCTCAAATGCAGTACACAACTCCTTGTTTGTAGAGCCAAAGATAATGTCATCAACATAGACCTGTACAAGCAAAATATCTCCTTTTTGCTTCTTGATAAATAATGTCTGATCTATCTTCCCTCTTTTAAACCCATTGCCCAACAGATAGTTAGCCAAGGTTTCATACCATGCTCTTGGAGCTTGATGCAACCCATAAAGTGCCTTGACCACCTTGTAAACTTTATCTGGATGGTCAGGATCTTTAAATCCTGGTGGTTGAGTAACATAAACCTCTTCCTCAATGGTTCCATATAAGAATGCACTCTTCACATCCATTTGATATACCAGAAAACCCATAAAAGAAGCATAGGCTAAAAACAATCTTATTGCCTTAATTCTTGCCACAGGAGCAAAAACTTCTTCATAGTTTATACCTTCTTCTTGTCTATGACCCTGTGCAACCAACCTTGCTTTATTCCTAATCATAATCCCTCTTTCATCTTTCTTGTTTCTGAAGACCCATTTTGTTCCAATGGCCCTCTTCCCATTAGGCAAATCCACAAGTTTCCAAACCTGTTGGAGCTTGAATTGCAGAAGTTCTTCCTGCATTGCTTCCACCCAAGATGAATCAGATAGAGCTTTAGCAATGCTTGTGGGTTCAATCTGTGATAAGAAACAAGCATATAAACAAGTATTCAGGGTATCATGTGTTTTCTGTTCATATACAGCACTGAGAAACCCTTGTTCAGAAGTAGATTTTGTCATTCTTCTTGTCTGAATAGAGGACTTCACATCACCAATCACATTTTTAATTGGGTGATCTTTATGGATTCTTGTATTGGGAGTGGTTGGAACTGTATAGGAATTAGTGATGTTCCCCAAATCAACTTCTGGTTCATCTTCATCACTGAAGAACTCAACATGAGTGGCCTCAAGTGTATGACTAGCTCCCATAGTGAACATGTCTTTAGGGCTATCTTGATCATATGAACTAGCAGTATTAACTGATGGACTAACAACATTAACTTTAAAGCTACCAGTAGTAACATCAGGACTGGCAGTATTAACATGTTGTCCAGCAACATTAACTTCTTTAGGACTGCTAACATCATCAGAATCTTTTCATCTGTTTATCATTCTTCCGTATCTGGACCATCTAATCTGATTTTGTTCATTAGCAGCAGATTTTTGGTTCACATATGACACATCATGGGTTGTGTGAATCAAAACAATTATTTAAAAAAATATAAAAAAAAAAAAAAGCATCTTTCACAAATTGGCATCACCATTGCATATTGACTTGATTTCTTCTGATGTACCTGCGTTAAGTTCTTCTTGTGTACCTACAAATTCATTAATGATTGTACTTGCAGTAACTGGTACATAGTTCATAGATTGGGTTAGAGAATCAATATCAAACAGCCACTTTGGACCATTCCCTTCTATCATAGGCTTATTCTCTAAAAACCCAATATGCAAGTTTTCTTCTACCCTCCTGGTTCTAGTGTTGTATACCCTAAAAGCTTTACTACTCAAAGAATATCCAACAAAGAAACCTTCATCACTTTTGCCATCAAACTTGCCTAAATTGTCTAAAGTATTAAGAATAGTAACATGACATCCAAATGGTCTCATAAAACTTAGAGCAGGTTTAAAACCTCTAAAAAGTTCATAAGGTGTCTTGTTATGAGGCTTGACTACTAAGACCCTATTCTGTACATAGCAAGCAGTACTAACTGCTTCAGCCCAAAATGTGGTAGGTAACTTAGAGTCATTTAACATTGTTCGAGCAGCCTCAATTAGTGTCCTATTCCTCCTCTCAGCTACACCATTTTGCTGAGGAGTCCTGGCTACACTATGTTCTCTCTTAATACCTTTTTCTCTTCAAAAATCATCCATAACTTTGTTCTTTAACTCTGTTCCATTATCACTTCTGATTATTTTCACTTTCTTATCTATTAGGTTTTCTATTTCTTTGATAAAGTTCTTAAGGATCTCACTGGTTTCATCCTTAGTTGTTAAAAAGAAAACCCATGTAAACCTGCTATAATCTCTGTGTCCTACTAAGCTATATTTTTTGCATTAAACTTATATAAAAAGTTAGACCAAACAGATCCATATGAAGCATAAACAAAGGCTTAGTAATTAGATTCAGAACCTTGGACTTACAAGAAGCTCTGTGTTGCTTCCCTTTAAGACAAGCAACACAGGTTTGGTCATTTTCAAAACATTTTGTAGGCAATCCTCTTACAATATTATCCTTAACAAGCTTGTTTATATTCTTAAAATTAATGTGACCAAGCCTCCTATGCCAGAGCATTGATTCATCTGATGTAGCCTTTGCAACAAGACAAGTAAAAGTCTCTTTAGGAACAATGTTCTTCATATCAAAACTATATATGTTGTCCTTTCTAGGAATTTTAAGAAGTATCTGACCATTTCATCAGGCACTTAAAAATTAGGGATAAGTAAAAGACATTCAGTGTAGTAAAATAGGACATTGTTCCTTTTAGTACCCATCTGTGAGACACTAAAAAGATTGAATTTTAACTCATTGACAAAGTATACATCTTCAAAATCAAGACTATCAGTTTTAAGTGTTCCTTTACCAGAAATTCTACCACCATGTGCTCCTCCTCCAAATGTAACATAACCTCCATCAAATTCCTTGAAATCTGAGAGATAAGCTATGTTCCCAGTCATGTGCCTTGAGCATCCACTGTCAACAAATCTTGTATCATCTTGTTGTGGCTTGCCCTGCACATAAAAATAAGGAAATTAGATTCCTTTGGGGACCCAAGCCATCACTGACTTGGATCTGCCTCGTGCATCAATGTAATTATGTTTCTTCAAGGTGATTGATGCACCATTAGGTTTGGTAGGTCTCCAAACCCAACATGCTGAGGCCTTTACAGCATTTGCCTGAGGCAAATGCTGTAAAGGCCTCAACATGTTGGGTTTGGAGACCTACCAAACCTAATAGTGCATCAATCACCTTGAAGAAACCTATTACTTGATGCAGGGGGGGGGGGGGCCGGGGGGGATACGATGGCTTGATCCAAGTCAGTGATGGCTTGGGTCCCCAAAGGAATCTAATTTCCTTATTTTTATGTGCAGGGCAAGCCACAACAAGATGATACAAGATTTGTTAACAGTGGATGCTCAAGGCACATGACTGGGAACATAGCTTATCTCTAGTTTTCAAGGGAATTTGAGAGGGTTATGTTTACATTTGGAGGTTAGGAGCACATGGTGGTAGGATTTTTGGTACAAGGGAACACTATAAAATGATAGTCTTGATTTTGAAGGATGTATACTTTGTAATGAGTAAAATTCATCTTTTATTGGTTCTCACAGATGTGTGACACAAAAGAACTTGTCCTTTTACTGACACATGGAATGTCTTGTCTTATCTCCTAATTTTAAGTTGCCTGATGAAAGTCAGATACTTCTTAAAATTCCAGGAAAGGAAACATATATAGTTTTGATTATGAGAACTTTGTTCCTAAAGGACTTTTATTGTCTTGTTGCAAAGGCTACATCAGATGAATCAATGCTCTGGCATAGGAGGCTTGGTCACATTAATTTTAAGAATATAAACAAGCTTGTTAAGGATAATATTGTAAGAGGATTGCCTACAAAATGTTTTGAAAATGACCAAACCTGTGTTGCTTGTCTTAAAGGGAAGCAACACAGAGCTTCTTGTTAAGTCCCAATGGTTTGAATCTATTTTACTAAGCCTTTGTTTATGCATTCCTCTGGATCTGTTTGGTTCTAACTTTTATGGAGTAGTTTAATGCTATAAGAAGTATTGCTAGTGTCACTGATGATTTAGCAGGTTTACATGGGTTTTCGTTTTAACAACTAAGGATTGTAACCAGTGAGTCTTATTGAATTTATCAAAGAAATAGAAAACCTAATAGATTAAGAAAAGTGAAATTATAGAAGTGGATAAATGGAACAGAGTTAAAGGAACAAAAGTTATGGATGATTTTGTAGAGAATATGTTATTTAAGAGAGAATATAAGTGTGCCAGGACTCCTCAGCAATAAAGGTGTAGCTGAGTAGGAGGAACTAGGACATCCTAATTGAGGTTGATTAGAACAATTGTATGAGACTCTAAGTTACCTACCACATTTTGGGTGAAGCAGTTTCTACTGCTTGCTATGTATAGAATAGGGTCTTAGTAGTCAAGCCCCTTATATACATGACACCTTATGAACTTTTTAGAGGTTTTAAACTGCTCTAAGTTTTATTGAGGACGATTTGGATGTCATGTTACTATTCTTAATACTTTAGACAGTTTAGGCAAGTTTGATGGCAAAAGTGATGAAGGTTTCTTTATTGGATATTCCTTGAGTAGTAAAGCTTTTAGGGTATACAACACAAGAACCAGGAGGGTAGAAGAAAACTTGCATATTGGGTTTTTAGAGAATAAGCCTACGATAGAAGGGAATGGTCCAAAGTGGCTGTTTGACATTGATTCTCTAACCCAATCTATGAATTATGTACCAGTTGCTGCAAGTACAATCATTAATGAATTTGTAGGTACACAAGAAGAACTTAACGCAGGTACATCAGAAGAAATCAGTCAATATTGCATTGTGATGCCAATTTGGAAAGATGCTTTATATTTTGATTCACCTACCCAGGATGTTGATAATGGTGAACCAAAATCTGCTGCTAATGATCAAAAGCAGGATGGAGATGGTCCAGATAATGAGAATGATGAACAAGATAAGTCTGATGATGTTAGCAGTCTTAAAGAAGTTAATGCTGCTGGACAACACGTTAATACTGCCAGTCCTGATGTTACTACTGGTAGCTTTAAACTTAATGATATTGGTCCATCAGTTAATACTGCTAGTTCATATGATAAAGATAGCCCTAAAGACATGTTCACTATGGGAGCTAGTCATACACTTGAAGCCACTTATGTTGAGTTCTTCAGTGATGAAGATGAACCAGAAGTTGATTTGGGGAACATCACAAATTCCTATACAGTTCTAAACACTCCCAATACAAGAATACATAAAGATCACCTAATTAAAAATGTGATTGGTGATGTGAAGTCAACTGTTCAAACAAGAAGAATGACAAAACCTACTTCTAAACAAGGGTTTCTCAATGCTGTATATGATCAGAAAACACATGATACCTTGAATACTTGTTTCCTATCACAGACAGAACCCACAAGTATTGCTAAAGCTTTATCTGATTCATCTTGGGTGGATGCAATGCAGGAAGAACTTCTGCAATTCAAACTCTAACAGGTTTGGATACTTGTGGATTTGCCTCATGTACTACATCTTTGTAACTGAGGAACCATTCTCTTGTGTTGTTTGTGATACAGATACCCATGAGTTACCATTCTTTATGACCTCCCATAAAGCATAGTCTTGTACCTGGAAGTACTGCTTGATTCTTATCACCCACATCTCATACTCACCTAATTTGAGTATGGGAAGCATAGCAGTAGTATGACTCAGTGCAGATTCAAATTCCATGACTTCTAGATCAAAGTTTCTCAAAGTACAAGCTTTGATACCACTTGTTGATCCCAAACCTTGATCGATTCTTTAGCTTGTCTAAGGTTAAATTACCTTGGATAAATCCAAAATAACTTATTGTAGAAACTTTGTGTGTGTATACTAAAGTGTATGAGGAATCTACACTTTAATAACTAGAAGTATTATGAATAAAACAGTAATTGTGAATGAACAAAGATATAACCAAATGCTCCAATATTATTTGATAAATAATACGAGTACTCTTGACTAGTACTAGGGTTTACAACCTTGAAGCTTTTAATCGACTTAACAACTATGAAAATCTTATATCTCAACTAATTCCCTAGAGCCTCCTTTTATAGATTAAGGAGTCTTAGTCGGCTTACAACACACGTTAAAGATAAACATAAACTTATAGAATATTTTGATACAATATATTCTATAAATATCTTCTAATCTTCATCTCCAAGTAATCTTTATCTCTAAAATCTCTGACTTCCCTTAGCAGTATTAATCTTCTCTGACAGTACAAACTAACACTAGCAGTATCAATCTTGTGCTAGCAGTATTAACCCAGTTAATACTGTTAGTTATAATCTGAGCAGTATTAACCTCTTGAACTAGAAGTACTAACTTGTGAAGATTTATTCCCAATAATACTCATTGTCTAAGCATTCCCTGTTTGCTTTTTCTAAAAATCTCACTATAACCATAACAGATACTTGAGTCAGGGTTGCAAGTAGGCCACATTCCCCAATCTTCGCCACTTCCGTCATCATAAAACACATGAACATGCTTATATACATGCCATCTTTTTGTCAACCCCCCCTTTTTAAGTAAGGGGTTAGTTTGTCCAGCAATTTCATTCTACAGATCAATAGTATCATAATTTCTAGTTTTCTGTTCAAATTGCAAACATGCAGGGGATTCATATGAGAATAGATCATGTCCTATTTCAAGGGGATTAAAGGATTCTTATTTCTGACTAGTATTTGTCATGTACATTTTTTCGATCAAAATGTTAGATTGGCAAGGGTTTCCCTTTGCGTCAAATTTAATCCTGTCTTTGCCAATCCCTAATGAAATTTCTTCCTGAAATACATCTATCTGGGCATGAATGGTTTCTAGAATGGTCTTCCTAAGATAATCATTTCCCTAAGATTTTTAGGCATATCAGTAACAACAAAATCACATAGGAACTCAAACTCATTAATTTTTACCATGACATTTTTCATAGTTCCTAATGTTTCTTGTTGTGTCATATCATTCATTTCGACTAACGTAGTAGCTTCCCTAATATTATCTAGCTTCAGGTATTCATATATGCTCCTAGGCATGACATTATTACTAGCGTCTATATTAGCCATAGCATAAGAGTTATAATTATTAATTGTGAAGGGAAGAAGGAAACTCCCTGGGGTTAACACCTTAAGTGATAGCAAATTATTTGTAAATCTGTCATTATTGACAGTGTCTTCCATGGCCTTAGAGGGTTTTAGATCAACTTATGCAACTCTTATTTACTTATTTTTATGAACAACCCTACATTCTTCTCTAATAGATTTTATAATAGCAATTAGTGCATCTTCCTTGATTTTCTCCTCCTGCTTACTCATGTGTTTTTCCATTTATGCATTTAACCATTCATCAAGGTCTTCTTTCGAACTTAACTCATCTTTGAAAGATTGAGTATTGACAGCATGAACTGGGTTAATTGCTTCATGTTCACTCATAACTGATTCCTCATCAAGCTCCATATCCTTATAATCATAATTAAACTTCATGTTTGATGGCATAGGATTAAAGTAAGCGTTTTGAGGACGTTCAAGGGTCGTGTTATTGTTGGATGTGCCATAGCCAAAATAGGTTGGAAAGTAGGATCCATAATTCCTACTGTATTGCCCTTTTATCCTTTCCTTGTATTATATATATTCGGCAATAGTCATGTCATTAACCTTCTTAACCACGCTAGGTGTCTGGCTTTCTTGTGTAAGCCTAAGCCTAAAATATTGCTTTATGGTGAGATCATTGATGTTGACCCCATCCATGATGTTATCTGCAGAATTTAGAAATTAGAGAAAGAAAAAGAAATAATTACAAAAAATCAAATTAATACTAATTTTTAGCTCCCCGACAGCGGTGCTAAAAACTTGATGCGTGTTTTATTTTAAATATTTATTTACCAAGTTTTAATTTATAAAACTCGCTTTACCTTTACAAACGCACTAACAGGCAGAGAACCCGATCATGAGTAGTGTAGAGATGGTAAATCTGAGGTCGTCCTAAGAGCTAAGTGTTAATTAGTTTTAATTTGAAAGTGTCACGTTTTGAAAGTAGTTTTAAGAGTTATCGTGAGATTAACAAGAAAGTAAATGTGTGGAAATTAAAAGATATAGAAGTAATCAGGGAGAGAAACGTGCTAGCCTAGCCATTACATTACTATTTTTATAACTATGTTTTCCTGTCCAATGTTACAACATGGTTTTATTAGTGGTTTCTAAAGTCGACAGACCTGAATAGATATCTTTAGCCTGTCCTATAATGCCTGCGATCCCGAATCCCCCAAAGTTACGAAGGTAGGGCAACTAGGTCATAGTGATTAATCCTAAATATAGCAAGAACTAGTCTAAAAACCTATACAAATTATTAACCATCTTTGAAAGAGTTCCTGTGCTTTTTAAGTATATTAAGTGATAAAGGTGGTAACAGGGCTAGTTCCTACACTAGGGTTAGATTAATAATCCAACCCTAGTACCCTGCTAATCACATGTTCAAGTGGTAATCTAATAACAAGATTAACATGATCTATACCACCCGCAATACTACCAAAACCCAGGGTTACACGATAGTCAAAAGGATATCCAACGAAACCATGATCTAACAGGAAACAAGAATTATAACAATAGTAAATTCATGACCAGGCTAGCACTTGAAGTGCTTAGCCGCTCATGGTAACAACAAAGCAAGAATTAATAAAGATAATCATGGTTGGAAAACTCATAATTCTTACAGGGGTCATTTATGAACGATTAGATACAAAGTTAAATAAAATATGATCTCCCTTGGACTTCTAGAGGAATTCTTCGAGCTATGGAGGCCTTGATCACCCCTTAGATCTGTAGTGGAATGGTTGATGATGAATTGGCTGAATGAGGCCTCTATTTATAGATTTTGAATATGTTACGACATAACCTTCTATAATGTTACGCCATAAAGTGCTGATGAGGCATTCCATGTTGTAGGCATAAATTATGTTACAGCGTAACGAATTGCTCATGTTACGCTATAATGCAGACTAGGATGACTCAGCCTTCCATAATAATAATGTTACGGCGTAATATTCTCGTGTTGTTACACCATAATCTTGTTGGGTGACGTGTATGTCCTTGGATAGGTTACGGCGTAACACTCTCGTAGGTGTTACACCGTAAAGTCTCATAAGAATCCGTCTTTTCTTTATTTTTACGTCCTTTTTCCGTGTTTCTTGTCACATACTTGCATTTTACCTAAGAATAGTGAAAGAACCATAAAAGTATCAAATTCAAGTATTTATAAGACAAATGCAAGTATTTTTAAGGGAAATTTGACATTAAAAAGTATCAAATATTTGATGTTATCAGGGAATTATACGACTAGCACAAAAACCCTTTCACTCAAATAAAATTTCACTCCCAAATTGTGAGGTTCGCCCCTAGATCTTTAGGAATTCGGTTATCCATCTTTGATACCCAAGATAAGTATACCTTTAGCTTTCTCGAGTTAAGGTTCGAATGCAGTCATATGTGTCTATTCCGTCATTACGGATGTGTACGTATGGTCTTTGTCACCTTTTCTGGAGAATTTGAATCGGTATTAAATTATATGAGAGTGTACCAGTAGTATATATAATTCTAGAACTTGCTTTAGTGATGCATCCTGAGACTGCATAGTGAGTAATAAGAATTGCTAAGTGATAAGAGGCACTAGGATTAACCCATGTTTTAAACCTGTAATTGTTTATATGGCCACATCGATTATATAATTATCCACACACCCGTGCTTCGCACTCATTTTTAGTGCAAGACTCCCCTAGTGAAACCCTCCGAGCCTATCCTTTTTGCGGTTCTCGTAGTTTTCTGGTTAATCCGGACTACTGATGAAGAGCATTGTTAACCCTACAACCAATTGTTACACCCAAATCGCCTTAGCCTTCCTTGTATGTACTCAATTTTAGTACATTATTGTTTAACCCAAGTTAATTATTTGAGTACACGGTTTCTAAGTCCTTATCCTGGTAAATACAGTTTTTAGACAATTGATATTCATGGTAGTATTTATTTCGCGGAAGAATAGGGAAGAAAATTTAAATGAATACCCTCATATGTTTGTCAAAAAGTCTCCATGTTATGTTAATACAACTCAATTCGGGTCATAGACTAGTTTATTTACCAAGTATGTAAAAGTTCAAGTGTAGGGGTGTATCTATAAACCCCAAGTGATGTATTATGTTGTAAAAAAAGAAAAATAAAAAGAAAGAGTTTGATGTAAAGTTTTGTAGAGTTTGTACATCTTGTCTGAGTGGTAGAGTCTTTGGCTTAGCAACCAAACCAGCGTGTATTCCTATAAGATAATTAACTCACCACTTCACCCAAATGTAGAGAATATGAATATGCACCTCCAGCAGAACTCTTAGTTGCGGTATTGGAGGAAGCCAACAAATTTCAGAAAACTTGCCTCCAATGTAAATTCTACCCATGCCCAGCAGAATGTGCCTTAGAGCATTCCTACTTTTATTATCACTTCCGGTACTGGCAAGGGCAATTACCATGTTATTAACCGATCGAAACTTTAATACAACCTTTTCTGATCCCGTTGGAGGGGGAGACCCCATAATATATCAGCATCTCTTTCGGTTCTTCGGTCATCCAGAGGTGTATATTCCCATTCTTCCTGGATCCCGTATCGTAAGTCATATTGTTTCTACTTTTTCAGGAAAACCGGTCTTCGGGTATCTAGGCTTCACCCAAAAAGTCCTCCCCAAATATTTCCTATTCGTTTTCGTTTCCATGTTATCATATTACACCTACACCCCACAACCCTTTTTAAAGACCTCTTTGATAGTAACTATTAGTACTTACGCTAGCAGTGGAGGTTTGATCCTTTATCAAGCCTATGGTAATTTATATGCTATGACAGGTAGTGAGTGTTATATTTTCTGTTTCCATATTGTTATAATTCATTATACACCTAAGAGAAAGAGAAAATATATAAACACTTATTGTGAGGTGCTAGTGTATCTTTTCTATGCTTCTACTTTTGATGTCTAATTGGTTGTGCCATGAAATCCTTGAAAGAGTAAGTTAAATGCCCCCGATATTGCTATTGTCTAGGTAAAAAAGCTCATTTAATTGGGGACAAGCAAATCCCAAGTGTAGGGGTATTTGATGAGGTGTAGTTTTATACACTTTTTCGAGGTCATTTACCCTTATAATCATGAAATTATGTCTAAAATATGTGCTTAATCGTTTCTTTTTGCATTTTTAGAACTTGGAAGACATTTGGAGGAAATACACGTGACTTGAGCTCAATTTTGGAAGGAACCGGACAAGATGACAATTTGGATTGAAGACGGATTGAAGAATCAAGATTAGAGTGTGGAGACGACGTTTGGAAAGTTTGTGACGCCGTCTGAAAGTCATAGCGACAATGTCTGGAAATTTGTAACGCCGTATGAATCAGCCGTCATAAAAGAAGCCCTAGAAACCCTAGCGTGGGAACGGCGTTTGGATTAATTGCGACGCCATCGCGACCTGAAAGTCTATATATACAAACTCGATTTTACGTTTCATATGCATTCTTAGATGGAATTAGGGTTAGAGTTCGTGGGAGGTTGACTTGTACCAGATTTTGGGAATATTTTAGGGTTTTCCAGCCCTTCTATATCATCCCTAATTGTTTAATTCAATATAGTGAAGTTCTTTAATCCCTTATCTTTCAATATGTCTCATTGTTTGATTGATATTTATGCTTCCTCTATCTTGTACATGCTAGGCTAGATCCTTTAAGTGTTTGCTTATGATTGCATGTGAATTGATATGTAGATCTTAATTATATTTCTTCTTGTTGATGTGTGTGCATTTTTAGACTCTAAAACCCCAGTTACTTAATTGTATCGAAGATCTAGAGCGACATGACTGTGTAGAAAGGATTCCATCAGTAACAATCTTCATACTACCTTACCCATATGTGGATGATCCCCTTTAAGTTTTTTAATACGCGTATATCATCCCTAGGGGCCATGTAATAGTCTTTATACTACCTTTGAATGTGTGTTGCCCTAGCAAGTTATCACGTAGGCGGCGTTTTTGTGTAATTCGTCATGCTTCTCAGAAATACTTACATATACATCACAAGTGTGACAAGGCAATAGAGTTAAGAAAAGCATATCAAGGATCATGCATGATTAAGGAAACACTACTCCCTTATCATATGAATTCTTATCATTAGATTAGTTTAATTAATTAGATATTAGTTTTAAAACCAACCTCTTCAAAAACTAAAATTTTACTTGCTTTTATAAAATATAAAAATACAAAAATAATCTTCTTTCAATCTCCTAGATCTTAGTTTTATTTAGTTTGGACCTTCACAGTGCTATTCCCCTAGAGAACGATAACAACTCCCATGTCTTGCCTATATACACTACAACGGTTAGGTACATTGTCTAAGGAGTTGTAAAACTGAAGTAGGATTTACAACGTTCATCAAAGTTTTTGGCCCCGGTGCCGAGGAATAGTGTAGGTTTCGAATTTCTTTTAGCTTAGATCTACTTGCTTGAATCATTTCAAGAGAGAATTTTATTTTCTTATTATTAGCTTTCTTTTAGTCTGTCTTTTCTTTGTGTGTTTGTTCGTAATTTTTCATTGACTATTCCATTCTTCAGTATGAAGAACGCAAATCCATCTAGTCCCACCCCTACTTGTGAGTTCCTTGACCCTAAGAAAAAGTTAAAAGTTGAGTCATGGATTGAGAATAGTACGAATGTTGATCTTTTGGCTGAT
>BQNB010071716.1:0-32674 GCA_026074375.1 Tanacetum coccineum
AAACCCCTATATTATTGTTTTGTAATCTAGCTCCTTGCTAGTTTTTGTTTCTAATAAAATCGCCGTTAAAAAAAAAAAATTACTTTTTTGACAAGGTGACCATATATAGAACCACCAAGCGAAAGTCACAACATGATAAAACTAAGTTTTGACCGTTTTAGTTTCATTTTACCATTTCGATATATCAATCTTGAATAACTTCAATTCTGACTTTGATTTTCCTTTAGAATTGTACAAACACACACACACATAGACAATGGGAGTTGATATGCACACCACACAAAGTGATATGCACACCACAAAAATGCATATGTGGTGTTGTACCATATGCATTACACATGTGATTTTGTGGTGCATTAATAAAGAGTACAAATCATTTGTGAAAGAATCATGTTATTTGGCTCAACTCGCCTTGGTCAAACGTTACTTTTAATGAAGTTTTATCAAACGTGCATTAATATCTATGAGGCTTATTAAACGTCAATTGATGACTGCACAACTACAAGATGGCAAGATTGTTAGTATAGATTCACCCTTTGAACAATGATCCGGAGGCTTGGTAAAATGGAAAAGAAATTGAGCCATATTATTAGAGAGAAAAAAGATAGAAAAGAGAAGAGAAAGAAAAGAGGAAGAAGAAAGGAGTGTTTTGTATGTGTGTGGTTTAATAGAGAAAAAGGAACCACACACACACTCACACTTTACAATGTGAACTCCTACCCCTCCATGGAAGTATGGAGGGAGTATTTATAGTCCCGATATCGACTAGCTAAACTAACCCGACCCGACTATAAATGATAAATGTAATTCCGGATTAGTCACCATATTTTAGGGCTAACAAGTGCACTATTGAGTCTAGAGCCAAAAGAGATCATCTATTAATCTCATTAGGACACTTGTCACAATTTAGCTTGTTATTTCACATAATGTGAATATCAAGTAATATCATTAAAGTCTTACGCAAGATCCTTGTGATTTTGCCAGAACATCCGAGTGATACTTAGGTATTCACAATGAAGATGGAAATCCTGCTTGAGCCAACATCAAATAAGCTCATGGTAGGTGACTTGTGCGATTCTTATGAATCAAGCTTGTGACAACTGGAAAGCAACAATGGTGCGATTCTTTAAGAATCAAACTTGTTCCAAGTTATGGATCAACGGTTATAGAATTTTGAATTGCTTAAAAACTCTCGATGTGTTACAAAACCACTTTAGCAAGTGATACATCGATTAATTTTCAAATTTATTTTATATATCAATCGGTGAGATAGTAACTCACTGGTTCACTCTTATCGTGCTTTCTGCTTTGAGACGTTTCGATAATGAGAACATGCTGAGTATGATGAATCTAATACTTATGTGTTAGAAAGATTCAATACTACAGCTGGAATTCCTGTCAAGAAGATTCCTCTTAAATTGAATCTATCTGAATCACAATCGATCTCACGGATTTGAAAGGGTGTGGGGGGTACTCCAACCAAAACCTGGGGCGAATACAAAGCCATATTCGTCCCCACCTGCTTTATTGCTAACCTGTTTATGTAGGCTATTAAAGGATGGTGGAGGATGATTCTGAACTCAGCTACTCACAAGATCCATACCACATGCTCACCACCGATAGAAAAATATAAGACTTCATTAAAAGTTCAAATACAAAAATCCAATACGTCCGCTACTCTGATACCGAACGTCTTTCTCGAAGTGACGAAGTATTATAGTTAATGAATCTCAAGAAAGACTAAGCACAAAAGACTTTCCAAGTCAAAAAATCATAAAGGTATGACCTGTCAGGTCCAATGTCACAAGTACACAAGATGGCAAGATTCAATAATATAGCGAACGAGACTATGCTGGTTGAAGATCTCAATATGCTCAAGATCACAATGTCAAATAACAAGTTCAAAGGAACAAGCTCAATACTAGAAATCAATTGATCACTACACCAGAGTACTTTGATCTTTCATTTAGCAGTACTTTGACTTTTTCGTGGCAGAACTTTGACCTTTTGACTTGTATTTCCTAACACTGTTGTTCGACTGAAACAGTCTTCAGTCGACAAATAATGTTTAGAAATTGCTAAGAAATAATTACTTTTGGAAAATGACCGACTCTTACAACAAATCATGTCTCAAGATGTTCTTCTAACTGTGATGAATTCTATGTCTTTGATTGGTGAATCTATGAAAATGAATAGAAAGATAAATGAATCTTGTGATAAGTGTTTCAATCTTGAGACCGAGCTTTTGAAATCACAAAATGCGCATAATGATCTTTTGAAAAGTTACTCACAACTTGAAAAACATTTTATTTCTCTAGAATTGTCAATACAACTTAATCAAGAAATTTTTCAAAAAAAATGAATCTTGTAATAATCAAAATGCTCTTGAAATTCCAGAATTTTTTGAAAATAATGATTTGAAAGCTCAGCTACAAGACAAAGACACTACCATTTGTAAGTTGAAGGATATTATAAAATCAATGAGAGAAAAGTCCAAGGACGAGAATGTCAATTATGATTATTGTGATATAGAGACCAAAAATGTGGAATTGGAAAGTAGTGTGGCAAAATTGCTTTCGAAAAATGAGCGTCTTTGTTGGGAATTAAGTTTTCCTAACTAAGTACCGACAGTATTAATAGTTAGTACTGATAGTTATAGTTAGTACTGACAGTACAAAATGTTAAGTACTGATCAGTTAGTTAGTACCGATAGTAGAAATTAGTTAGTACCGTTTAAGAGATATGTATGAGATATTTTAGGAAAAGATATGAATTATCTTTTACGCGTTTTGTAAGCCTGTTAGGGTTTATCCTTGGTCTATAAAAGGATCCCTCTTGGCATAGTTAGTACACGAGCTCAATACATCTCATATATATCATATCTTTTAGTTAGTAATCTGTAATCGTTCAAAGCAGATTAATAGAAATTATTATTTAGTTTTTCATTGTTCTTCTTAGTACTTGTGTTAAGATTCCGCATTAACACATAGTATTCATAGTCATTGTTTCTACATAGTCAAACTGTATTTATACATCTTGGCTATCAACCTTAATAGGCTGCAGAGATCTATTCAGTTTGGGACTCACAAGTGGTATCAGAGCCTGTGAGAAACTCTGAGTAAGAAGAACAAACAAATCCAGTTATACATCTCCATCCTACAAAACTAAACATGTCTGGATCACAAGATGAAATTCCACCACCACCACCACCTCCACCATCATCATCACAAACACCAACACAACAAACTCCTCATACAGTATCAACCATCAAACTCCCTATTCTCAAAAAGGGAGAATATGATATATGGGCCATGAAAATGGAACATTATTTGGCCCATACAGACTATCCAATCTGGGAGGTTATACAAAATGGGAATGGTCCTGTATCAATCACTACAGATACACAAGGACAAATTAAGGTTTTGCCTCCCAGAACTGCAGAAGAAATTGTAGCCAGAGAAAGAGAGAGAAAAGCAAGGACCACTTTGCTTATGGCTCTACCAGAAGATCATCTTGCTAAATTTCATAAGATGACTGATGCAAAAGAGATGTGGGATGCCATCAAATCTAGATTTGGTGGAAATGACGAATCCAAGAAGATGCAGAAGTATATCTTGAAGCAACAGTTTGAAGGATTCTCTGTATCCAACTCAGAAGGGCTTCACAAAGGCTATGACAGGTTCCAAAGTCTTCTGAGTCAATTAGAGATTCATGGAGCAGGTGTATCCACTGAGGATGCAAATCAAAAATTCCTAAGATCTCTACCTTCTGCCTGGTCACAAGTTTCCTTAATTATGAGGACCAAACCAGGAGTGGACAGTCTCAGTTTTGATGATCTGTACAATAATCTAAGAGTCTTTGAGAATGATGTAAAAGGCTCTACTGCATCATCTTCTAGCTCGCAAAATGTAGCATTTGTCTCTGAGAACACCAGCAGTACTAATGATGTTAGTACCGCTTATGGTGTTTCCAATACTTCTGGTCAAAATCCACAGTATGAACAAACATCATCATACTCCTTGCTTGCTAATCAATCAAGTTGTCCTCAACTGGATCATGAGGACTTAGAACAGCTTGATGAATATGACCTTGAAGAAATGGACTTGAAGTGGCAAGTGGCCATGATCTCCATGAGAATGAAAAAGTTTTACAAGAAGACTGGAAGAAAGTTACAATTTGATGCAAAAGAAGCTGTTGGATTTGATAAAACCAAAGTGGAATGCTACAATTGCCACAAGACAGGTCATTTTGCTAGAGAGTGTAGATTCAAGGGAACTCAAGATAACAAGAGGAGGGATGCATGGAATTCAGGAAACAAGGATGGGAGCAGAACTGGACAAAAGGAGGATTCTAAGGCATTGGTGACAGTTGATGGAGAAGGTGTGGATTGGACAAATCATTCAGAAGATGAAGATTATGCTTTGAAGGCTTGCAACAGCTCAAACTCAGACACATAGGTAATTTCATGTTCAAATAAGTGTAAAGAGTCTTATGCTAATCTTAAAAAATTGTATGATGCTCAGAGAGAACAACTAAGTGATGCATGCAAAGCATTAGACATAAAGGCATATTCTTAAGGTCTTAAGAAAGTTGAAGCACAGTTAGTTGTCTTCAACAAGGTTAAACTTTGGTTCATGATCAAAAATAAAATTTATGAGGATAGATTTAGTTGATAAAACAAGATAACAATCACATTGTTTCTCGAAGTCACAAATTTAACGGACATGTAGGGATTTATGGAAACTTACACATTATTATCCCATAGTCAATTTAAGACTTGAGTCAAATTTAATGACTTGTAGGAATTTATAACTTGACATTGATTATAAAGATACATCAGATTAGGCATATAGTACTGGTTAAAACACTTGGTTCAGAACTTTAATAGATGTATCCTCTCACGGGTTTATTGAACAAAAGAAAAAATTTATGAAGATAGATTTAGATGATAAAACAGATGTTCTAACATACCATAAGAAATTGCTAGCAAAAGCTCAAAAAGAAAAAAAAGATTTAAAGGCTAAAGTAGAAAAATAGCATAACTCTTCTAAGAATCTTAGTAAACTGCTTAATACCCAAATGAGTGCTAATGATAAGTTTGGGCTTGGGTATGGGGATCACAGATATGATGGTATTTTGAGCTATGAAAATAAAGTTTTACAAAGTGTCTTTATGAATAAAGAGAGTGAGTTAGAAAAACAACCTTTGTATGATAGGTTTGATACAGAAGGTGGAATGCATGCAGTACCTCCACCCATGACAGGGAATTATATACCCTCTGGACTTGATATTGAAGTAGATTACTCACAATTTACATATGGTCCAAAACAGACTCAACCTAGTGAATCTAAATCCCAAACAAGTAAATTTGATACCTATGACTCTAACATTAGTACAAAACCCTCTGAATTAGTGTCTGAACCAGTTGTCAATGAATCTAATGTAGAATGTCAACCTAAGGTTTGGTCTGATGCTCCTATCATTGAGGAGTATGAATCAGATAGTGAAGATGAGTATGTGTCTATACCAACAAAAGAACATGAAACACCTAGTTTTGCTAACCAGCAAGTAAAAACTCCTAGGGAAAATGTTAAGAATCAGTCCACACATAGTCAAAAACCTAAAGTTGACAAGAAAGAGTTGGGGTATGGGTTTACTGTAAGAGCATGTTTTGTATGTGGAAGTCTTAATCATTTAATCAGAGATTGTGATTTCCATGAGAAGAGGATGGCTAGAAAAGCTGAGTTAAACAATAAGTTGAGTAGGAACTCTAGTCAAAGGGAGATAAGGCCAATATGGAACAATGTGCAAAAAGTAAATAAACAAAACCAATTTGTTCCTGCAGCAGTACTAACTAGAACTGGCAAAATTCCAGTTAATACTGCTAGAGCTAGCAGTACTAAAAATGTTAGTACTGCTAGGCAAAGTTTTAACAATCAGGCAGTACTAACTAGTACTGCTATGAAAGTTAATACAGTAAAGCCCATTGTGAATAGAGTTAGACCAGCAAATGTTTTTCACAAAACTCATTCACCATCTTCAAGGCCTTTCAAAAGGACAACAGTACTTAGAACAGATTTTTCAAAACAAAAAGTTAATACTGCTAAGGTAAATGCAGTTAGTACTGTTAGGGGAAAAAGGGAAACTGCTGTTAAGCCCTCAGCAGGTTGTAATTGGAGACCACAAAGATACAACTGGCACAATGTCTCCAAATACAATGGTGGATCCAGTCTTAGAAATTGTTACACTTTCAAAGATCCACTAGGCAGACTCAAGCCCAAACAGGCTTGGGTCCCTAAGAGAAACTAATCTCTTTTATTTGATGTGCAGGATTATCCACATAGAGCTTTAAAGAATAAAGGAATTGTTGATAGTGGATGTTCCAGGCACATGACTGGAAACAAGGCTTACCTTGCTGAATTTCAAGACTTTAATGGTGGCCCTGTTGCTTTTGGAGGTAGTAAAGGTTACATCACTGGTAAAGGTAAATAAAAAAACTGGAATGTTAGATTTTGTGGATGTGTTTCTTTGTTGAAAGAACTTTAGCATTTCAATTCCCTCTTTTTTGTGTCACAAATATGTGACCAAAAAGAACAAAGGTTATATTTACTACTCTGAAAGTCTTGTTTTGTCTCTTGAATTTTGTTACCTGATGGAAAATCAAGTATTACTTAAAATCCCCAGACAAAACAATATGTACAGTTTCAATTTAGAGAACATTGTTCCTTCAGGAGAATTAGCTTGTTTAATTGCAAAGGCCACAATTGATGAATCTAACAAATGGCATAGGAGGTTGGGTATTGTTACTTCAAAAACTTAAACAACTTGTAAAGGGAAAAACTTGTAAGAGGTTTCCTTTTAAGAGGGGAGGGGGTTTTTTCAAAATGAACCAACTTAATGTTGCCTTGTCAGAATGGAAGAAACACAAGGGCCTCTGTAAGGCCAAATCCGGTAAGCTCTATAGCCAAATGCTTATAACTTCTTCATTTGGATTTGTTTGGAACCTACATTTGTAAGGGGAGCTTAACACCATAAGACTTATTGGCATGGTTATCATGGATGATTTTTGCAGGTTTAGTTGGGTGTTTTTTCTTAAGGATAAGGATGAAAACTAGTGAATCTTAAGGAATTTATAAGACAATTTGAGAACTAATTGAATCCATAAAGTTAAAACTTTTTAGATGTGATAATGGTACAGAATTCAGTACAGGATGTTATTGAATTCTGTGGGTTCAAAAAGGATCAAGAGGAGAATATGTAATGCCAGAAACTCCCAAAACAAAATAGAGTTTGCTGAAAGAATGAACAGACCTTATTGAGGCAGCTAGGACCATGCTTGCAGATTCATTTTTACCTAACACTTTTTGGGCTGAAATCAGTTAGTATGTTGATTATGTTCTAAATATGGTATTAGATGACCAAGCCTCATAATTAAGACACTTTATGAAACTTTTAACTGGTAAACTACCAATTATAAGGTTTTATAAGCACTTTTTGGGTGCTATGTGGACTATCTTGAAATTTACCATTGGACCCACTGGGCAAGTTTGCTGGAAAATCAGATGAAGGGTTTTTAGTTGGGTATTCTCTACAAAGCAAGGCTTTTAGGGTATACAATTTAGAAACCAAGAGAGTTGAAGAAAACCTGCACATCACCTTTTTAGAGAATAAACCAAATGTTGCAGGGAAAGGACCAACTTGGCTTTTTGATCTTGATTATTTGACTGATTCTATGAATTATCAACCTGTAAGATCAGAGAATCAAGCTAACAAACATGCAGGTCCACAAGAAGCTAATCACAATGCAGGTACAAAAGACATTATTGATGCAGGGGATTCTGAAAAAGAGGATGAATCTGCACAAGACTGCTTTGTACTGCCAATATGGACTTCTTATTCTTCAACAATCACTCCTGATTTAAAGACAGATGCAAAGAGAGAAGGTCCAAGAGAGGAAGAACAAGTCTTTTTGGATGAACTTGAAAGACTTAAGAGGCAAGAAAAGGATGCTACTAAGGCAGCTGAAGCTCTAAGGAAGGAGTTTGCTCAAGAAACTGAGGATTTGATTATACAAGCAGGAGCTGCTAAGGCTAGCAGTACTAACATTTTTAGTACTGTTAGCACACCAGCTAAAGCTAGCAGTACTAACTTAGTTAATACTGTTAGCACACCAGTTAGTACTGCCAGTCCTAATGAGGGACTATCTCTTTCTGATCCAACAAATCCTGAACAAGATGATTCAGAAATACCTCCACTTGAGGACATTTATCAAAATTCAACTGATGGTATTTTTACTAGTTCATCTTATGATGATGAGGGTGCAGTGGCTGACTTCACAAACTTGGAAACTGTTGTGAATGTTAGTCCTATTCCCACATCAAGGATTCACTCTTCTCATCCTTCAGCACTTATTCTAGGAGATCCAACCTCAGCAGTTCAAACAAGAAGCAAAGTGAATAAAAGTTCTGGAGCCCATGCTTTTGTTAGCTATGTTCAAAAGCAAAGGAGAAATAATCATAAAGACTTCCAGCATTGTTTATTTGCTTGTTTCCTGTCTCAAAATGAACCCAAGAAGATTTCAGAAGCTCTTGAAGATGAAAGTTGGGTTGATGCTATGCAAGAAGAATTGCTGCAGTTCAAGATACAGAAAGTTTGGATCTTAGTAGATTTGCCTTATGGGAAGAAGGCTATTGGTACAAAGTGGGTTTATCGAAATAAGAAGGATGAGAGAGGAGTTGTTGTCAGAAATAAAGCAAGGTTAGTTGCTCAGGGACATAGGCAAGAGGAAGGTATAGACTATGATGAGGTTTTTGCTCCTGTGGCCAGGATTGAAGCCATAAGGATCTTTTTAGCCTTTGCCTCTTACATGGGCTTCATAGTCTATCAAATGGATATCAAAAATGCCTTCTTTTATGGCAAAATTGATGAGGAGGTATATGTGTCTCAACCACCAGGTTTTCTAGATCCTACATATCCACAAAAGGTCTACAAAGTGGTAAAAGCTCTCTATGGGTTACATCAAGCTCCCAGAGCCTGGTATGCTACTTTATCTACTTTCTTGTTGAAGAATGGATACAGAAGAGGAACCATTGAACAATGTCTTATAAAAAGGACATATCATGATATCATACTAGTTCAAGTCTATGTAGATGATATCATCTTTGGGTCTACAAAGAAATCTTGGTGTGATGAATTTGAGGCATTAATGAAGAGTAGATTTCAGATGAGGTCAATTAGAGAGCTCACTTTCTTTCTTGGATTACAATTCAAACTGAAAGAAGATGGTATCTTTATTAGTCAGGATAAATATGTGGCAGAAATCCTAAAGAAGTTGAATTTGCAAATGTTAAGACTGCTAGTACACCAATTGAGACTCAGAAGCCTTTAGTCAAGGCATGAGGAAAGCCAGTGGTGTGGATGTCACCCATCTCTTAGGTCCAGATGGCTCTTTATGTACTTGACTGCTTCTAGGCACGTTATTATGTGTTGCAGTTCTGTGTCTGTTCTAGGTTTTAGGTCACTTCAAAGTCCTCCCATCTAAGTGATGTGAAGAGAATTTTTAGGTATCTAAAGGGCAAACCTAAACTGGGTATTTGGTATCCTAGAGTGTCCTCATTTGACCTGGAATCCTACTCAGATAGTGACTATGCTGGAGCAAATCTTGACAGGAAATCCACAATAGGAGTTGTCCAATTTCTGGCAGCGAGACTCATTCTTGGCATGCTAAAAGCAGACCATTGTGACTACTTCTACTACCGAGGGAATATGTTGCTGCTGCAAGCTGTTGTGGGCAAGTTCTGTGATTCAAAATCAATTTAGACTATGGTTCAACTTCCATGAACACAAATCTACATTGATAATGAATGCACCATTTGCATTGTAAAGAATCAGTATATCATTCAAAACAGCCATTTTGCTATTAGGCAAAACATCATTAAGAGATTGTTTTGAGAAGAAAACTTATTCAGGTGCTCAAAATTCCACTACTGATACAAATGTTTAGATGATCTAAACCAAGGCTTTGATGTTAGAGGTTCTAGTTTGGTTGTTTCTATTGGGATGATAAATCCATAAGCTGCATTGGTTAAAGGGAGGCAATATGATGTGTTGTATAGTTTGTATGCAGTGTTAAGTATGCAGAAATATGTTAACCATAGGTGATGCATTTCAAGAGGTTTGATAGGATTTAGAGAGTCATTGAGAAGAGTTATTGATGGTACTGAAGCACTCCTGTTACCTACATTGTTTTATCTCTTTTGGTTGGACTCAGATTAGTACGACAGTGCAAAGTTAGTACCGCTGGGAAGTTTGTACCGCTATAGCAGACGTTGAAGAAAATACCGCCAAGTGTACAAAGTGTAAATTGAAACGGTTCCTTAAATTAGGTCTCCTAAACTATATACAAACCCATTCTCAATTGCACAGCCCTTACGCAATCTCTCTCAAATACTTTCGTATATACAAGCCCTAATATCTCTCTTAATGACGATCACTCTTTCGACTACAATGGTTGTTCTTGATTCATGTCCCTAAGCATAATATGGTCGCATATCTAGAGAAGACTGAAGGGAATGCCGAGTTTCATGAGATCATTGATTTTCTTACGCGCAGTTCCATTCATCATGCTCTCACTGTAAGTCCAGTTGTTTCTACTACATTTGTTGAACAGTTTTGGACGTCTGCTAAGTCCAAAATAATCAACAATGTTAGGCACATTACTGCCAAAGTAGCTGGCAAGCCTGTGTCTATCTCTGAGGCATCAATAAGAAGTGATCTTCTTTTTGATGATGCTAATGGGATAGACTCACTACCTAATCAGGCTATATTTGATGCTATACAGCTTATGGGGTATGAAGGGGATTTAACAGTGTTAACATTTAACAAAGCTTTGTTTTCACCCCAATGGAGGTTTTTATTTCATACAATGAATCATTGTATTAGTTCAAAAAGCACCTCTTGGGATCAAATTCCTACTAATATTGCCACTGCTGTCATTTGCTTAACATCTAATCAGAAGTATAATTTTTCTAAATTAATTTTTGATGGTATGCTTAGACATTTAGATGCAAAGAAGAAATTTGTAATGTACCCACGTTTTATTTCCATCTTTTTAGATAAACAGCTAGCTAATGTACATGTACCTTTAGATCATTTTCCTGTAAATGCTTTAACAAGTAAAGTCTTTTTTTTCATGGTTAAAAAGGGTAAACATTTCTCAGGGAAAGTTACCCCTTTATTTGCTTCTATGTTGGTACAACCAACTGCGGATGGGGGTGCCCCTTCAGAAAGATCATCTGAAGCACAACCTACACCCTCTCCTACCCACACTAGTGAAGAACATCTTGTGCCACAGACTGACCCATCTCCTATTTACAGTAGTGAAGTACCTGTTGAGCCACAGACTGACCCAACCCCTAGACCTTCACCTTCTACTATCATTCCTGATTCTATTCCAGAGAGTTCTGGTGGGAATCTTGGAGGTCATTCATCCAGTGATAAATCCCTTTCAGGGAATGAGGGTGAAATGAAACTCCAAAGTGTCTATGATCTTTGTATCTCTTTATGTACACAGGTTCCAGATCAAGCTAAGGAAATACAACACTTGAAGGCACAGATCAAAAAGCTCAAGAGGCAAGCTAAACCTGTAGTCAAACATCACAGAGCATGGATGAAAAGTGTCTCCTTGAAGCAAAGATTGGCAAGAAAGAGATCCTCAAAGAAACAACGGGTACACAAAGAGTCTGTATCCAAATAGGGGAGGAAGTTTGCTAAAGGTGAACCTTCAGTCCATAGAGATCCTCTATTTGATGAGATTCCTAAAGATACACTTGATTATATGGAGACTGAGAATGCTCAAGATGTGGGGAGATCAAGAGATGTAGTGGATAAAGAGAAGGAGAATGATGAAGATGTTCTTAGTACTGAAGATGTACTTAGTACTGACAAGGAGAAAGTTAGTATTGACAAGGAGAAAGTTAGTACTGACAGACCAATAGTTAGTACTGATGGATCCAAAGTTAGTACTGACAGGCAAAAAGATAGTACCGATGGGCAAAATGAAGGTACTGATGATCATAATGAAGAAGGAAGTGCTACTCAAACAACTCAACCACCTACTTCTACAATATTTAGAGATGATGAAACAATAGCTCAGGTTCTACTCAACATAAGTCAAGCCAAAGCAGTTTCAAGAGAGAAGGAGAAAGGTGTAGAGTTCAAGGATATTGAAGAAACTGATAGACATAGGCCTACTTCAACAAGATCACTTTTGACACTAAAGCCTCTTCCAAAGATTGATCCAAAATACAAAGGGAAGAAGAAAATAGAAGAGGATGATGAATCTAAAAGTGAGTCTGATGGTATTCCTGAAGCTGAGAAGAAGTTTAAACAGCTTGCCAGTGATGAAGAAATGGCTAGGAAAGTACAAGAAGAGTAGGAAGGTGAAGAGGAAAGAAAAAGATTGGCAGAAGAAGAAGCTACAAATGATGATCTCATTAGAAATTATGATGACATAAAGGCAAGAATTAAAGCTGATAGACTCCTTGCTGAAAAGCTTCAAGAGGAAGAAAGAGAGCAATTTAGAGTAGAAGAAAGAGCAAAATTCCTTCATGACACAATTGCTGCTCAAAGAAAATTCCTTGCTCAACAAAGATCAGAAGCTATCAGGAACGGACCACCTACAAAGAATCAACTGAGAAATCAAATGATGACCTACTTGAAGCATGTAGGAAACTTTAAGCATTCTGATTTGAAAACCAAGAAGTTTGAGGAAATACAAGCTCTGTATGAAAAGATTAAGAGGTCAGATGAAGATTTTATTTCTATTGGGTCTGCTGAACATGAAAGACTGATTAAAAGGATGAATGAAAAAGAAACTAATTCCTCTAAGAAAGAAAGTGCCAAGAAGGAGGAAAAAGAGGAAGAAGGTATTAAGAAAAGAAAGGGAGGTCATATCAAAATGATTGCAAGGAAAAAGGCAAGAAAACAATCTGATGTAGACAGTGAGGATGAACATAAAAAGTGCCTAAAGATTGTTACATTTGAGAGTATCTTAGACAGTGAGATAATGGAGAAGAATTCAGTTATTGCTAGACTGAACAAGGTATCATCACCAGATGGAGATTATCTTGTTATCTATAGAGCTAATGGGAATTTCAGGGCTTTTAACTATCTCATGGAGATACTTCATATATTTGATAAGCAAGATCTATTTCATCTGTATGACTTGATAAGGGATTAGTTCTTAGAAGTTACACTAGAAGGGTTCAAATTGATTCTTTGAGGAGATTTGAAGATTATGATGGAATCCTTAATTGAAGGGAATGAACAAAGTGACTTCTAGAGTGGTCAACAAGATTGGAAGATTGTCACATGGATGTTGTATGAATCATGTGGAGTCTGCATACTAGAGTTTGAGGATGGAATAGTTATTCATATGTTGGTTGAAAGAAGATATTCTCTATCAAAAGACTTGTTGCAAAGGATGCTTGATCTTGGTCTGGAAGTTGAAAGAGAAAGTTCTGTTGCTCTTGACTTGATAAGATTTATTAAGCAACAGATAGATGAAGAATAAGGTTGATGGAATTGAGAAGGGTTTGAGTGTTGGCTAACCACCACATAACAAATGGTCATCAGTTCACCATGCTTAAACAAGGCAATAAGAACTGGTAGATCCTAAGCAAACGACTTATGGTAAGACTTCTCGAATCCATTTATGGTTGACAATTATAACCAAAATTGTAGGGTTTCAACTCACCTTGTGCATTATTGGTGAAGGAGTTTGGGCAGTCCAAGATCAAACAGTTCTTGGTTAGACGACTAATCAAATAGTTGATAGATGATAGTTTGCTAAAAACTATATGGTTTATCAATGCACCATGTTATGGCAATGAAGCATTGGCTAGTCAAAAAAGCAAAACGGTATTTGGTAAAGACAAATCAATTCCGTTGATGGTTGACAGTTTACCATAAACTGTATGGAGAATACCTCACCATGTTTTTTAAAATAAAGATTAACTATCCCAGGAGCAAATGGCTACTGTAAAGGAACATCAAATCCTTTTATGGATGTAGTATTGCCAAAAACTACAAAGCCAACTTAGTTGGATTGTTGCTGAAAAGGATGTTACTGGTGCTAAGATAGACAAGTTTGCAGCTTTGAAGATGGAATAGTATGAAAAGATCAAGAAATGTTAAAGTGTTTGGATACATCCTCTATGAGCTTAAGAAGATAAATCTAAAGAAACATGAAGTTAAAAGAGTTCAACATTCATGTTTAAGGGAGGATTGTTAGGAATTATGTTTTCCTAACTTAGTACCGACAATATTAATAGTTAGTACCGATAGTTATAGTTAGTACTGACAGTACAAAATGTTAAGTACTGATCAGTTAGTTAGTACCAATAGTAGAAATTAGTTAGTACCATTTAAGAGATATGTATGAGATATTTTAGGAAAAGATAATGATCGCCCCCCCCCGCGTTTTGTAAGCCTGTTAAGGTTTATCCTTGGTCTATAAAAGGATCCCTCTTGGCATAGTTAGTGAGATGAGCTCAATATATCACATACAAATCATATCTCAATAGTTAGTAATCTGTAATCATTCAAAAGCAGATTAATAGAGATTGTTATTTAGTTTTTCATTGTTCTTCTTAGTACTTATGTTAAGATTCCGCATTAACACATAGTATTCATAGTCAGTGTTTCTACATAGTCAACTGTATTTATACATTTTGGCTATCATCCTTAATAGGCTGTAGAGATCTATTCAGTTTGGGACTATCATGAATGCTATGTGACTACTATGCGAATACTATGAGATCTATTTTTGGAAAGTACAAAATGGACTTTGCTCAACTCTACTTAGCCGACTGTGTAGCTCCAGTTGGTAGTTCGAAAGACAAGAACAACACGTGGACCCCTATTGATATGTGATTTGGTTTAGATTGTTATGGTATGAGGTGTCGTTATGTTGGAAACCTATTATTACTGCATGCATTCTGCTTTCATATTGCATAATTGTCCACCACCTAAATTCTAGCATAGCAACTAGGTTTACTTCTCAACCTACGAGCTCACCAACTTTATGTTGACCTTTTTAAGTATCATTTTTAGGTGATCAGCATTTTAAATTGAAGGTATGGGGTTCAAGATCTAACAATGACCAAGTTTATTTTCTAAGGACATGTGTTTATTTCAAAATCAAGACCGTATTAAATGTATTAATGTAAACCGATTCTTTGTAATAATGCATGGTTTATCTTGTATCTTGTGCAATGTAATCATAACATCGCATCCCGTGTTTCCGCTTTAGCGGGGTGTAACAATCTAGGAATGATATGCCCGTCGAGATAAGTCAATCATTGCACTATTAAACAAGCTTGCATTTTAATTGGATTAATCATGGTTAATATAGTTTCCTTCAATTGGCTTGACCGCTCTTCTATCCTTTAATTATCTGCATGCGTGTGTTATCGCGTCTAGAATAGGTTTAAGTTACCACCAAAACTCGTGCCAGTCTCTCAGGCTGAAAACCCCCCTTCACGTTAGAATTAGGTTTAGCATAGGTTTTGACATAGATTAGATAGATTAAAACTAACATAGATAACTAAAATACTGGTAGACTTAGAAATTAACCCTCTCGCTCTTAGTGATCGACACCCTACTTACCAATGAAGCTACAACTGATCGGGCCCACTGCCCATTAGTGTTGTTTTTAGGTAATGTCGGCAAAATATAAATGTAAAACTTGATAATAAATAATACCTACGCAAAACGACACATCAAGTTTTGGTGCCGTTGCCAGGGAGTAAAGTTGTTAATTTTTATTTGTATCAATATTTTAGTTCTAACTTTTAATTAATCTAGATTTAGTGTAGTTTAATTAGTGTAAAATTTTTATTTTTGAGTCTTTGTGTCAGATCATCCATTTTACCTAAAAAGTTTTTATTTGTGTGCTTGTGTGTTTGTTTTATTTTTCTGTTTTGTTTTGTTCTCTGTATATTGTTCTGGTCGAATAATAGATACATCGTATCCACCAGTTGAATATGGCGTATCAACCCTTCCACATCAACACAGCGTATTCTGTTCAACATATCCATATGGCGTATTCAAATCTATTAAATACGGCGTATCGATCCTCTGATACAGCAGCAAAAACAAGTTTTTCATATCCAAATTTCGAGCTTAAAATTTTTCACATACCTTTTCTAAAACTGGTTCTACTGATGATTTTCTGGTTCTTTTAAGTAGAAAAATTGAAGGTGATTAGGGAAGGATATGAAAAACTTGGATTACTCAAGATCAATGATGATTCGTTCACTTGCGATACACCACTTGGAGTTATTTTCAATGAATTTAACCGATTGAATGGAATGGATGACGATCTGTTTACTTATGAGGTTGAGATTCCTCACATGTGACAAGAAAGAAGGAGATGATTCGGATAACGGTGATCTTTATATTTATGAACTACGAGTATGCTATGATTAAAATGATGGAATTTACGATGAAGTAGTGATTTTTATTAACAAAAGATTGGTGAGGCTAATGAACGTCACTATTGAGCAATGGCTTGATTTAATCTATGGTGATCATACAAAAGTTGATATTAAGGTCAAAGAAGGAGTGTAAATGGTTAGTTCAAAGTTACAAGAGACAATTTGATGGATGCATGGACATAAAGAAACAATGGGTGACACGTGGAATAGATGCTGATAAGGAATATGACCCATCTGATGTTAAATTTGCTAAATGGTTAGCTTCAAAATTCTATAACCATAAGACGATGGATCGATATACGAAGAATGCATTATGAATCTATTGGACAAGAGGTGATGGTGAAGTGGAACTTACTGACGAAGAATTTTCCAATCCTGATAATGAAAATTTAATTGATAAGGACGAGGTTGCTGAAATATTTAGGATCGAGACCGACATATTCGACTTCGAGACTGATGACATCAAATAACGTCTATTTTATAGCATCATTTATCCCATGTTATTAACCCATTTTGTATAATTATTGCAAAAAATTATTACTTAATTATTTATATTTAAGAATTGCAGTAATTATGGAGTACTTGGTGAAAGTTAGCAAAAGGTGCGCATTCTAGAGCTTAAATGAAGATATTTTGAAGATTACTATTCTGAAGACCAATACGCCGTATCCATCAAGGAAGATACGCCGTATCCGTGCCTGAACTCACCAAAGACCACAAAGGAAAGAAGATCAATACGCCGTATCCAGAAGACCAATACGCCGTATTGGGAATATAGTATGTAAATATTCTGGAAGATATCAAACGTGGCCCCTACTCCAAGAAACCCCTAATACGTCGTATCCAATCCCTTGGATACGCCGTATCAAACCGACTTCCAAACAGTATAAATAGAAAACTCAAAAATGATTTTAAGTGTGCTAAATCATATTCTCGATACCTAAACCATAAAAGTCGATTTTTAAAGAAGAAAAAGAGTAGAAGAGGTCTTGCAATGCATTCCAATCCATAGAAGACAACGTGTAATTCCATATACTTTAGTAATCATTTAGTTTTTTATATCATTCGTTAACTCAGTTAGTTTGCCTTGGCAAAATAATTTCTCTTGTATTTATTATGACACTTGAAGGCTAATACCCGAAGGCTAATACCTTCGGGTATTAGCCATTATTATGAATATTTGAATGTCTGGTTTTGTTTATCTTGATTTCTTGATTTATCGTTGAATGCTTGTTTATGTTTATCAATTTATAATTGTTTACGTACTTTTGTATGTGACCTATCATTCAACTGGATCTAGTGATATGGACCAAGTAATCTAGAGTCTGGGATAGCTCTCCATATAGTGATTTATACATCTTGACCAATAGGATCACAAATAATGACCTACCTTTGCCTTTAGATTAGTGAGCTTAGTTGGACCGGCAGGTGACCCTTGGGATCAATGAGTATATTCTTAATTAATTGTTAAAAATTTGGTTAGTGGACTACTAGTGTATAAATTGCCATTAATTAGTAAGTGGGCAAAGTCTCTATGAGCTAGGGTTTAACAAGATCACCATTGCTTTAATCACTAAGATAGATTATAATCAGCAAATAAGGATGCTTTATGCGGATGCTTTAATTGTGACAGATTTAATGTGTCTAGGTCTTAGGAAGAAGTCCCGCCTAAGTCTTAAGAATGATATGCCACCTCGAGAGAAGAAATAATTGCACTTAATAAACAAACCAACGTTCTAATCGGATTAATAATGGTTAATACAGTTTTCTATCATAAGGCTCGACCGCTCTTTTAATCTTTGTTAATTACTTTGTATGTAAAATGTTCTTGAATTGATTGTAGTCACCGACCAAACCCGTGCCAGTCTCTCAGGCTGAAACCCCCCTTTTACCTGTTAGAATTAGGATTAGAACTAACATAGGATTAGCATAGGTTTAACTTAGATTAGATAAACCAAAATATAAATAAATTGAGAGATTTAACCTCGCTTCAAGTGTTCGACACCCTACTTATCACGAATCTACCACTGACCGGGTACATTGCCTGTTAAAGTGTTATTTTTGGTTAAGTCGACAAAATATAAATTTAAAACTTGAACTATCATAAAAAAACACCACACAACGCCACAATCAAGTTTTTAGCTCCGTTTCCAGGGAGTGAAAATTAATCTTGATTTTTATTTTATGTCTTGGTTTTTAGCATTAGATTAGATCTTACCCTTATGAGTAGTGTAATTTAGATTAAGTTTATCCGTCTTTAATTGTTTGTTAGGTTAAATTGTTCACTTTAATAGTTTCCTTCTGTTCTGCTTAATAGATCGATACAACGTATTCAAATATTTGTATACGACATATCAATTATTTTCTTTACAAGTCTATTTTTCTAGAATAGCTTTACTTTGAATTATGTCTTACTTTTCAGGAACAGGGTCCAAACTCCGTCCATATCATTTTATCTATCCTGAAAGAAGCCTGATAATGGAAGAAATGTTATACAAGTTCATTGATGAAGGAAAACGTAAACAGGAGGAGATGAGGGCATTCATCTGTGACTTCCAAACTACCAACGAGCTCCTATTCAAGGAAAGAAATAATTCACTAATCGAGCTCAGATTTGGGGCACAAGAGTTGTTAAAAGTAATGAATAATGCTCGAATGATTGATTACGAAGTTAAAGGAGTAACTACTTGTTGTCCCAGTTATAGGATACTTCTTGTTGGATCCCACTTCTATAGATCGAATTCCTTAAGCTTGTTTAAGGTTTAGTTATATTAGATAAATCTAACACAACTATAGTAGAAACTTTGTTAAGTGTATTAAAGATTATGTGGAATCTAATCTTTAATATTAGAAGAATTCTTAATGAAACAATAACACAAGATCACAATTTAACAAAGAATAAAAGCTCTAATATTATTAAGCAAATAATAAGAATACTCTCCTAGTATTAGGGTTACAAAACCTTAAAGCTATGAACTATACGACTTTGTATATTTTTCTCTGACAGTAGAAACTCTTTTAGCAGTAATCTTTGAGCAGTTGTAACTTTTGTACTAGTAGCATTAACTTTTAACACCAGCAGTAGTAACTTATATACTAGCAGCATTAACTGTGTACAAGCAGTAGTAACTACTTAGAATATTTTCTTCAATCTTCACCAGCAGTACTAACTTTACACTAGCAGTACTAATATATACTAGGAATAGTAACTGTATGCTAGCAGTACTAACTTTATACTAGTAGCACTAACTACTTAGCATATTTTTCATTAAAGTTAATGAACAACACTAACTTTAACTTAGCAGCAGTAACATAAACCTTAGCAGCAGTAACTCTATGATCATCAAGAAGTCTTTTAATCCTAACAACCTTCCCTAAACTTGATATTCTTCTTCAAAAATCTAAAGTTTCTTCATTGAAAGCTTCATTAATCACCAGGAGGATGCTTCCAAACACTTCATTGATTCTTAAGTTGTTTTGTGAGAAGTTTAAGAAGCTGATATGCCATTTTAGTGAAACGATCAGCCTGAAGCTTCTTGCTTAACATATCAGTAATTCTAGATGGTGTAAGGGGATATCTCTTCTCTACCAACATATGAATGTACACATTTTGCTTCCTCGATGAATGAACTCCACATGAATCATATAGCTTCCAATCTAATACAATATAATTTTGTTGATTCCTTCAGACTGTATCTTCAACATGTGGTTCAAACATTGTCTTTAAATCTCCCCATGGAATCAAATCTAAATCCTCCACTGGTCTTGTAGATCCTTATTTAGATTTTCCTAATTTGTACAAATCTTCTAAGTCTTCCATGCTAAAACATTAAGCATTTTACTAAAGACTCTGTACATTTGTGACTTTCCATCGGCTCTTATTATTTGATAATAGCTTTTCTTTCTTTCTATGTGGATCTTCCAGTCAACAATAGTTGTAGGCTTAATAGCTAAAGGTACAACATCAATTGCTACTTCCTTTTCGTCATCAGAAACAACTTCTATTAGACTTTGAAGCACTATTTCTTTATCCTCATCCACCTTCTGCTTCTTTGCATTTTCTTGTTCTATCTCATCTCCTGCTCTCTTTGAACTGCTCTCTTGTGCTATTTCTGCTTCAGCTTTCTTGGAACTCTCCTCTACCAACTCAGTTCTGTAGTCAACAAAGGGATTCACCCTTTTCATTGCTTTGTCAAACAATTCTTGAATATTGGCAAAGGAATTGTTCTTTAAATTTTTGGGCTTCCATTCTTCCATGTTTTTTAGATAAGTACACATGATACTCCTTTGTTGAGCTCTTGTTGGTGGTTTCTTCCTTTTCTCTTCTGCTCTCTTAGTTGCAAAATGTTTTCTTCTTTGCTCTAAGAATTGTATAAAAAATCTTTCCTTTTCTTCATCAGTCAATTCTTCTTGCTCTTAAGCTTGCAGTCTTTGAGCCAACTAATAATCAACTTCAATTTTAGCCTGAACATCATCCCAAGCTATGTTGGCTTCATCAGTTTGTTGAGATTTTTCTCTGGCAAGTCTTTCTTCTTCTTCTTCTTCAGCTTGTAGCTTCAAGGCAAGTTTTTTATCAAGTCTCATTTGTTCAAGCCTCTTCATAGGCTTCACTTGTTCCACCACATGCTCTTCAATCATAATCCATTTGCCTTTGTCCTGTGGAGGTTTTGGTATAGATATTATTGTTGTAGGTTTTATTGTAGGTGTTGTTGTAGTTGTACCCTGCTCTGGTTCTTGTATCACAACCTTAACAGCCTTGGGTTTTGCACTCTTCAACTCTACCATTGCTTGAGCCAAAGTAACTTTAACATTAGTTATTATAGCAGTTGTTGTAGTTGTAGTTGTAGTAGCAATAACTATTTCTTCAATAGTTTTAACAACATCTACATTATCAACAATCACCTCATCACCATCTAAATCATTAACACCAAACATATCAACATCATCTTGATCATTAACCAGGGTAATGTCTTCATCAACATCAATAACATTTATCCTCCTCCCCTGTTTGGATGCATCCTCTTTACCTAAACCTTCATCTTCAGAGGATTCTACCCTTCTTGATGAACCAACTCTGCAAATTCTTTTAAGCCTATGAGTTCTTGATTTATTCCTCCTCTATAGCTTCTTGACTCTCCTTTTCAAACTTGCAATCTCATTAGCTTGAGTGGTCTTTGTAGTCTCCAAATCAAGAACCCTTTGTTGTAAATTTGTACATAGTTCCATCAATTCATTAAGTTTCAGACTATCCTGACCACTTCGAAGTGTGTTACCTCATGCGAGCAGTGGATCATTGGATGTTTTAGATTCATTCTCAAACCTAGTTTGAGCAATTGTATCCCCCATGGTTTCTTGGCGCCTGGGACTACCACCTGAAGTAGTTCCTTGGGAACCAGCTTCATTAGGTGTTGCCTTGGATTGGGTCTTATTGATGCTACCCCTATCTTGCTTTGCATATAAGCTAGTAGCAATAGTGGAAGCCCTTTCCAATCTGTCATCCATCTCCTCATTGACAGCCTCATCTGCTACATTATCTGTAGGACCACTAGACTAAGGTATCTCAGTGTCCTTTCTCTTTGGCTTCTTAGGTCTTTGTTTCTTTTGAGGTTGAGATGTTAATGGTTGAATAATGGCGGGTGTGTGATGGGGATCAGTAGGATTTGCTGAACCTTCACCCATTTCTGCTTAAGCTTGTACCATCGTTGTTTGGAATAATAGTGTTTCCCTTCCAGAAAAACCTTTCCTAACCCTTCTCATATTCCTAAATATCTTCTTAGTGTGAGAGGGTGTAACCTAAATCCTATTATGATTTGACATCCCTTCCAGTTGCTTATCCAAAAAGACTTGTATAAACCTTGGATACATCAAAAATTTGCCCATATTATAAAAGTTTATCACCATACTTTCAAAAATGTAATTTGAAAAGTTGAACTTCTGGTTTGTAGCTAAACAGATAATAGCAGATGCCATAGTGCTACTAAACTCATTCCATGCAGTAGTCTTAGAACTTAGGCATTGTAAAATAGTATGAATAAGGAATTTCCATTGTAGGGAACAGAATGCCTTATAGAAAGTAAGCTTTTGAGAAATTTTCTCATACCTCATAAGTGTAAGCTGTTCAAAGATGGTAGCATTGGGTAGACAATCAACACATTTAGCATCTTCTAGTTGAAGATCTCTTCTCACAGTTGATTCAGTTATGATTATCTTCTTCCCATCTACTAGGGCTTGTAACTCTACTTCCCCATTAACATATTTTACCTTGACAATAGCCCAGAATTGTTGAATGCATGAAGTATATATGATGGGATTGATTGTTAGTGCATATCTTATAGGTTTTGCATTTTGAAAATCTACTATCTGCTCAAAGCCCTCACTTTTTGTGGGTTGAGTCAAAAACGCAACCATGTTATGAGTATCAGCAAACTTTAGAGTCGTCATTTTGTTGGGTTTTGATGATGAATGATGAAATTGAGTTAGGGTTTGTGATTAAAGAGTATATGATTGAATGAAATCGATTAAATGAGTGATTGAAACCCTTAATCGGAGTATTTATGAAAATACCCTCAACAGCATTAACATTCACCAGCAGTAGTAAGTTATGCTTGGCAGCATTAACTTTCAACAACAGTAGTAAGTTTATGCCTAGCAACATTAACGTTTACCAGCAGTTGTAAGTTAATGCCTAGAAGCATTAACTTTTACCAGCAGTATTAAGTTTATGCCTAGCAGTATTAACTTTCAACAATAGTATTAAGTTTATGTCTAGCAGCATTACCTTTGGGCCACCAGCATTACCTCCAATTTCATTCCAAACTCTCTGTCTAAACTCTCTTTCTGTTTTTTAACTCACCATTTCTCTTAATTCTTTTACTCACCAAAACACTCTATATGTTTTTATTTTACACAGCTCTCTTTCTGTTTTTATTCTCACCAATTCTCTCAATTCTTTTACTCACCAAAACACTCTGTCTGTTTTTATTTTACACAACTCTCTTTCTGTTTTTATTCTCACCAATTCTCTTAATTCTTTTACTCACCAAAACACTGTCTAATTTTATTTCACACAACTCTCTTTCTGTTTTTATTCTCACCAATTCTCTCAATTCTTTTACTCACCAAAACACTCTGTCTAATTTATCTAATTACCAGCTTTTCTTGCAAAATGTTAGTCCAAAAACCAAGAAAACACATTCCATTGCAATTTTCACACTAATCATAATATTAATTATACCTAACAGTATTAAGTATAACTAATAGTAGTAACTCAGCAGTATTAAGTATAACTAGCAGCACTAATTAACTAACATCAAAAGCTTTTGTAAGCAAATCTACAACATTCTTGTCAGTATGGATTTTAACCATTTAAATCAATTTCTTTTCATTGCAATCTCTAATAAAGTGATGTATATGATTTGTTTTTGAATGAAAAACATGATTTTTAATTATGAAAATAGTACTGTTATTGTCAATAAAGATCTTGGTATGCATAAAATTGTACCCATAATCAAGTAGTTGATTCTGAATCTAAAGCACTTGTCCACAACAACTTGAAGCAACCACATATTCAGCTTTTATTGTGGAATTTGCAACCACTGTCTGTTTCTTGCACTGCCATGATATTAATCTACATCTAAGAAATTGACAACCTCCTGTTGTAGACTTCTTATCCAAGCTTGCTCTAGCATAATCACTATCATTGTATGCTACCAAATCAAAAGGCGAATCTTTTGGATACCAAAAGCCCAATTTTGGTTGACCTTTTATGTGACACCCGTGATTTGAGCAGGTTAGTCATACCTTTAGAGTTGGCTAAGTGTCTATACGTGTTATATGTGTGTGCTATGTGGTTTTATCTGTGTGCATGATTGTCATTCTGAGGTGCGTGTTCATCTCATTTTAGAATGGGTTTGAGATATTGAGGGTTATTACTATTTTGTTCACATGTAGTGACAATGGAAATGAGTGACGTGTTTGCATGCATTGCTACATCAATTTGTGGATAATTATGTGTTGGATTGTTATGGAAAGTATGTCTTAATGGAAGTGAATTAGGTTCGTGAAATATGAGAATTAGTAATAAACTTTCTAAATATAGAAAGTATTTTTGGAAATGAAAGTTATAAATAGAAAGTTAGTATTTGGTTTTTCATGAAAAAGGTTTACCAATTTTACATAGGTTTTTGTAGGAAATTAAGGTAATGAAAGTAATTAAATTTTTTTATATACAATGTAAGGTCCGAATTTTTAAGAAAAGAAAAAGAAAAAAAATGTTTTTTTATCTAATCCTAAGTATAATTAGACTAGGATTCTATTTAATTAGATTTATATAAAACCCTAGCTCATATATTTTCTCCCCCTTCTCTCTTTGAGCCGTACGAAACCCTCCTCCCCTAAGAACAAGGAAGACAAAATTTTGATTCAAGAAATTAAGAGCTAGATTGTGTTAGGATCAAGAAGAAACGCTAGGTAAGGATTCTACTCTTGTTAATTCTTTATAAATCATGTACAATTAATTGTTTGGATCATTAGGGTTTAAAACTTCTGTAATTAATGATGTTATAATCATGCTAATGCGTTTAGGGTTTGATTAGGATCATGTTCATGCAAACGGTAGGGTTAGATTCGCGTTAATTCATGATTTAGGGTTTGGCAGATTTTTGGGTCGTGTTCATCGAACGATATCTTGATGTTAGAAACGTGTTTTGAGGTGTTTCCGGTGCCTAAATTGTAGTTCAGAGAGTCTACTTTTCAAAAAGTCTGGCCTCGAACGATTTTGAGTTCTGGAAGTTAGTCAAATGGTCGTTGCAAGAAAAGTTGTTAAAACAGTAAATACGGGTCAGATTTAGGTCAGAATTAGAGAGGTAAAACCCCTATTTAAAATTCGAATTAAGGTTAGCCAAAACACAGAAGTCAAGTTCTATATGTCTATTAACTTCCCTGTGAAAATTAGCCTCTAATTAGTTGCCTAAGTATGGTTAGCAAGGTCAAACATTTTAGTGCGCGTTCAGTTTCGAATCTGGGTACTTTTGAATTAGGAATTTATTTGAGGTACTTGTACATGTGATATGCTTTTGGGGAAAATGAGGTAGTTAGTAAACACCTAAGTGAACATAGGTGATTTATGTGAGAATTTATTTGGTTCAATAGGTAAGGGTTGGAAGCGAGATAAGTGACACTAAAATTCTGCGTTTTCGGGTAAAATGTAGATCACTAGAATTATGAGTAAATGAAGTGGTTAAAGTTGGGCATGGCGTCGGGGTGACCCATGGGTATAATTAATCACCATAGACACCCATCATATGATTGTTACATGGGCTTAAGCATTTGGCTTAGTCGTGTGTAACACGTTTATATTCTATTGTGTAGCTTTGGGTAAGATATTTAGAAGCTGCTTTGGCATTAGGTGAGTTTCATGGTCCTATTTTTACTTTGTTTTCTTGGGATGGAAATGATGCAAAGGTCTTAAAATGATTTAATTGCTGTGATTATGTGGTTTAATTGATGCATGGACATTTGTGTGGCTATCATATGATATGTGCTAAATGTTTACGTGTTGTTGGATCGGAGGGTAACGTTCCTACCCATTACTATGTGGTTCCAATTAGAGGGTATTCTTACCCAATTACTGTGTGGTCCCTAGTAGAGGGTATTTTTACCCAATTACTATGTGGTTCCAATTGGAGGGTAGTCTTACCCATTACTGTGTGATATTTTGGTGTGGCTTGGATCGTGGGGCATGTTCCGTCCTGATTGTGGTTGTTTTGCTCGTATGCATGTTAGCCAGTATAATAGCTAGCTTAACTGTCCTACATGTCGGTTTTAGTAATCACAGTAATTGGATTCAAAGTTTGAATTTATATGTGTAAACCTATGACTCTCACAAACCTTAGTTAGTTGACATTTTAGATCATTTTAAGTGAGGCATCATGAGGTTCTTAAGAATTAAGAAGAATGGTAGTGTGAGGACATAGGTGCTTCGGAGTTTAATCTCCTAGTTTATTTCTCGTTTTATTAAATATTGAATGTTTATTGGTTTGAACTGCTTAGATTTGTTTTGGTTTTATTGCATGTTTTGGTATTGATGTGAACCTCTTTTACTTCTGTACAAGACGCCAGATATCATTCATGTCAGTTTGGGTATTTTCATGACAACTCGTGTCTATACCTTGGTTTCTTTTATGCATCATCGTTCTCTATATAGACACCATTGTGTTGTGTTGATATCCATTCTCGTTACGCCTCGCGTTTCCGCCTTGGCGAGGTGTGACAGGTTGGTATTAGAGCCTTTGGTTATAAAGAAGTAGGTGGTTGAGCCTAGACTATAACCTAGGAGTCCTTCATATAGATGCATTTTAGGGCTTAAGTGTTTAGTACTATAACTATTATGCTTCCCCCCTAATTGCATAGCTTTTATTATCTCATTTTGTCTAAATTTTATTTTTTATTTTTTTTAGTTATTTTGTCTACTCTAATATGGTATATATTAATTTCTTACTATTTATAGCTATGTCTCCCCTTATCCATAAGAAGTTTCGTTGGGGAACCATTTTCCCAATTGGGCTTAAGCGCTATAGAGATCCAAAAGAGGAGCCAATTGAGAAGGAGCCTCTTATGGAACTAAAGAAGATAGGGTAGTTGATCGCTTGTCGAATGCTCGTAGTAGGCATAGACCCACGGAGTCGGGTGACTCTTACGAAGGCAAAGTCAAACCCAAGCGAGGCCTAGCATAGGTTTATTTCGTCTTTTACCTCGTCACGACGCTATTGATTATTTCTTTTGAATATTCGTATTTTGGAGGCGCTGTGAGATTTCCGTTCTTTTATGTCGTTTCAATTTTATGTTTATATAAGTAAGTATTTCTTTGATGGAGCATCCTTTCTGTGTTATATTAGGGTCATGTAAGATGTGCAATGTGGTATATGTGCATATATGTATGTTATCATTAAGATGTGTAGTCTTAGAAATAAGTACATGTGTGAAAGGACGTGGTTATAATTATGGGTGGCCAACATAATTATAAAGGCATCACACACGTGGACTTGTGACCATGATTGCATTGATTGGTGTTTATTTGTTAGGTGATAGAGTAATATGTTGTGATATGTGTGATCATGATAAGGATGGTTATATAGTTATTGGAATCCTTCTTTTACCTGATGAGCGATTATGTTAGGCCCAGTTGCGTAGATAGTCAGTTTCCCTTCTATCTAACATTTGCGGATACCCCGGATACCTGTTATTACTATTATTACGATTATTGAGTTTGTTGTCTTTTCGATTATTCGTTCAGATATATAACCCTCATTTTAGCATTCCTTGTTAGTACCATGTTGGTATGGATGATCTAACTTTTCTATCCGGCGTCTTGATGAATATTGGTCATTCGGATCAACTTCTTTGGATATTGGTACGTTTCATTGGTTCTTTCATTGTATTGATTACTCGTATGAGTACCAAAATTTTCTTTTAAGCACTAATTGTTCCTAACATATTAGCGCGGATCATTACTCCGTTCTTTATATATCCTTTGGTTTTGGTGACATGCTGTGACATGTTAGTACCGACGCTTTTCAATGGTTGATTCTTTTGATCGTGAGTACGGATGAGTCTTTACGTTCTTCTCTTGGTTCGTAATGTCTTCGTATAAATTTCTCTTGTGCATGTTCGTTTCACTGTTATTCTGACTATATGGTTCCTTGTACTTCCTTTAGCTTTCAAATAATAGAATTGTGTTAGAGTCTTTATGGTATTTTACAATCCTTTTTGGTATTACGATGTCCTTTGTTTGAGAAATATATTTTATATTGATGTCGAGTTATGAAAATCCTTTTGAGGTATATCTTGATGGTGTTTGGGGGAAACTATTCTTGAAACGATTTTATGAATACGTTGTGATAAGCACTTTATATGACTATCTCTTTATTTTTATAAAAACTACGTTTACTGTGATTTTTATGAAAGCAATGTGATATTGGTTGAGTGTCAAAACTATGTTTAAGATAATCTATACATTTGTATATTTTTGTTTTTGAAAAATTTTATTTTATGAAAAGTATGTTTAAAATGATTTATTTGGGTAAAATGCGATACATCTTTTATATAACTATCTCTTAATTTTTTATGAAAACCATGTTTAAAATGATTTTTTAAAAAGATTATATTTAAGACGATTTTTTATTTAAAATGGTTTTTTTTATTTATTCAAAACAACTGTCTTTATTGTTTCAAAATGAATTTTTATAAAAACAGTATTTAGTTGGTTCTTTCGAGTAAAGTCGATTATTGGTATAAGAATTCTATCTTTCGTATTTATCAATCTTGAAACGTATTGTTATCCGATATGTGTTCCTTTTTGTCTTAATACGCTTTGTTGACTCTTTTTTGTGTGTTTCCTATCGGTATAGATATTCTATCCTTTCTTTAAAGGATTCTTATGTCATTGATCCCACATCTAATTTGTATTAACACAATAAACCCATGTGAAACCCGTTATAAGTTTTCTATCCCTTGATTCGATATTCGTTTGCTACCCTATTCGATGGTTCATAACCCTTAGAAATCGTTTAATATACGTTTTATTCGACCAAGTCACTCTTCGTGGGGAGCACCAGTGTTGTTTGTTAAGAAGAAGGACGATTCATTTCGAATGTACATAGACTATCGTGAGTTACACAAGCTGACCACCAAGAATTTCCCCAAGATCGACGACTTGTTCGACCAGTTACAAGGTTCGCGTTATTTCTCAAAGATAGATCTTCGATCTAGTTGTCATCAGTTAAGAGTGTATGAAGAAGATATTCCAAAGACTACATATGGGACGCGGTATGGACATTTTGAGTTTACGATTATGCCTTTTGGGTTAACCAATGCACCAGCGGTTTTCATGGACTTGATGAACCGGGTTTGTAAGCCGTACCTAGATAAGTTTTTCATTGATGACATTTTGATCTACTCAAGGTCTAAGGAGGAACATGAGGTTCATTTAAGGTTGGTGTTGGAATTGCTGAAGAAGGAGAAGTTGTATGCTAAATTCTCTAAGTATGAGTTCTGGTTGCAAGAAGTGCATTTCCTTGGTCACGTGGTCAACCAGAATGGTATTCACGTAGATCTACTTAAGGTCTAAGGAGGAACATGAGGTTCATTTAAGGTTGGTGTTGGAATTGCTGAAGAACGAGAAGTTGTATGCTAAATTCTCTAAGTATGAGTTCTGGTTGCAAGAAGTGCATTTCCTTGGTCACGTGGCCAACCAGAATGGTATTCACGTAGATCCAAGTAAGATTGAGGCGGTAAAGAGTTGGAAAGCTCCTACAACACCGTCTGAAATTCGATCATTTTTTTGGGGTTAGCAGGATACTACCGACGTTATACGGGTTCCATTAATAGGTGATGTGAAGACATTAATGATGGACGAGGCTTATGCATCGAGGTACTTGGTACATTCAGGAGCGGATAAGACGTACTATGATCTTAGAGATATGTATGGTGGCCATGCATGAAGAAAGATATTGTTACCTATGTTAGCAATTGTTTGACTTGTTTAAAGGTAAATGCTAAAACCTCAAAGACCTTCGGGTTTATTGTAACAACTAGAGATACCGAGTGGAAGTAGCATATAATAACTATGGATTTTTATCACTAAGTTTCTGAGGTCAAGTAGTGGGCATGATACAATTTGGGTAAGAGTTGACAGATTGACTAAGTCAACCCATTTTCTAGCTATACGAGAAAATTACAAGATGAGAAGTTGGCAAGGACTTATATTGATGAGATAGTAGCAAGGCATGGGGTTCCGATGTCGATAATCTCAGATTATGATGAAAGATTTACTTCGCGGTTTTGGTAGACGTTGCAGAAAGTGTTAGGAACGCGACTGGATATGAGTACGGCTTATCACCCTCAAATGGATGGACAAAGTAAGCATACGATTCATACTTTGAAGGATATGTTAAGGGTGTGTGTTATTGACTTTGGTGGCAATTGGGATGTTCACCTACCGCTAGCTGAATTCTCCTACAACAATAGTTATTATTCGAGCATTCGGTGTGCTCCGTTCGAAGCATTGTATGTAAAGAAATGTAGGTCGGCCGTTCTATGGGTGGAAATTGGTGAAAGTAGTTTGATTGGACTTGAACTGGTACAAGAAACAACTGATAAGGTAGTGTTGATAAAGGAAAAGCTCAAAGCCGCGAGGGATAGTCAAAAGAGCTATGCTGATAATAGACGTAAGCCGTTGGAGCTCGAGGTTGGAGATTGTGTGTTGTTAAAGGTGTCACCTTGGAATTCCGCCTTATGAATATCTGTTGATACCATGTGAGTATGAAAAATCACTTATGCTTATTTATACTAACCCTCTAACGTTTACCTTGATGTTTTGTAATGTTAAGACAATAATGGATCAAAACACCGATATTAGACGAATTAGCCTAGGATGGGACAATAGTGATTCAATAGCTAAAGGGTTAATGCAAAAAGAGTAGTGGGATATGCCCGAATTCCAAGACACGGCTGGAAGTAAAAAGCGAGATGCTAAGATATTCACCTTTTATAGGAATAAAGAAGAAGGTGAAAGATATTTTTCACCTTGTTATGTTGGAGGACTCCATGCCTATGACGGAGAAATAAATTTAGACTATGAAAAAAATGTGATCTCAAACGAATTTGCAGTAAAGTTGTGTTTAGAATATGAGGAGAAAAATAGAGAAAAGTTGATGACGAGAGAATTTATGATACCCGTGATTTGAGCAGGTTAGCCATACCTTTAGAGTTGGCTAAGTGTCTATAGGTGTTATATGTGTGTGCTATGTGGCTTTATCTGTGTGCATAAATTCATTCTGAGATGCGTGTTCATTTCAATTTTGAATGATTTTGAGGTATTTTAGGGTATTTTCGTTTTTGTTTACGCGTAGTGACAATAGAAATGAGTGGCGTGCTTGCATGCATTGCTACGTCAATTTGTGAATAATTATGTGTTGGATTATTATGGAAAGTATGTCATAATGGAAGTGAATTAGGTTCGTGAAACATGAGAATTAGTAATGAACTTTCTAAAAATAGAAATTATTATGGTGAAATGAAAATTATACATAGAAAGTCTAGTATGTAGTTTTCATGCAAAAAGGCTTACCAAATTTGCATAGGTTTTTGTAGAAAATTTAGGTAAAGTAGGTAATTATATAATTAATAATAAAAAAATATAAAAATATGTATTAAAGGGGGCGCCGATCGGTTTGTTAAGGAAAAGAAAAAAAATGAATTTTATTTAATATCAAGTTTAGTTAGATTAGGATTCTAATTAGTTGGTTTAATAAAAGAAAAAAACCTAGCTCATTCCCTCCCCACCCCTTTGTGCCGTCGACCTATCCCTAAGAAAACAAGAACAAAAAATTTTGATCCAAGGTTTTGCAAGTAGATCTTGTTAGGAGCAAGAAGGAAGGCTAGGTAATGATCTAACCTAGGTTAATTTTTCATTTAATGTACCATTTTATATGATGGATTATTAGGGTTTTAAACTTCTATAATTAATCATGTTATGATCATGCTAGAGTGTTTAGGGTTTGATTAGGGTCATATTGGTGCAAACGGTTAGAATTAAAACATGATAATTTATGATTTAGGGTTTGGCAGATTTTTAAGTCGTGTTCAACGAATGACATCTTGATGATAGAAACGAGTTAAGAGGTGAATCTTATGCCTAAATTGTAGTTCAGAGAGTCTAGTTTTCAAAAAGTCTGGCCTCAAAGGTTTTTGAGTTGGGAAGTTAGTCAAATGGTCGTTGCAAGAAAAGTTGTCAAAACAGTAAATTCATGTCAGATTTGTGTCAGAATTAGAGAGGTAAAACCCTATTTAAAATTCGAATTAAGGTTAGAGAAAACACAAAAGTCAAGTTCTATATGTCTATTAACTTCCCTAAAAATTTAGCTTCTGATTACTTGTCTAAGTATGGTTAGCAATGTCAAACATTTTAATGTGCGTTCAGATCCGAATCTGAGTAATTAAAGTTGGAATTTATTTAGGGCATTTAAATATGAGAATAAATTAGTAGAAAAATAAGGAAGATAGTAAACTCATTGAAGTTTATAGATGATTTTATTGGGAATTTATGAGGGTCAGTAGGTATGGTTTGGAAAATTGGAAAGTGTCAATAAAATTCTGCGTTTTCTGGTAAAATGTAG